>VZTA01001275.1:0-39863 GCA_013398855.1 Mohoua ochrocephala
TTAGGTCTTGTGATAGGAAAATATTTGCCAATCTCCTCCGTTTGTCGGCTGTTTGATGTCCTGCCGGTAGCTCGGTCCCCGCTGGCTCCGCCGAGGTGCGCCGCTGCTGCCGGAGGGAGGGGGGGGGAATCGGGCCGCGCCGGGCCCTGCTCCGAGACGGAGCTCGGACAGGATCCTTGGATGCCGCATCGCGAATATTCCAACTGCGGCGCAGCCCACGGTTGTTTCTTCAGCTGCCTGAGGCCTCTGGGGTGATGTTTTTCCCCTGGCAGCCGGGCCGGGCCGCGCCGCCCGCCCGTCCCTCCTGCCAGCACGCAGGAAGTCTGAATCCCAAAATCCCGCTCTGGGTTTAGCAAATATGTGAATCACAGAGGCGGTACCAGTTTCCTAATTGGTCTAACAACCTGTCCATCTAACCAAGTTTTTCAACCCATAACAGTCATGAATGAAACAGGTCTTGCAACCTGTGTTGCTAGAGGCTACATCAGAAAAAAAGGTCATTTGATATTTCTTTCAAAAGCTGACATACCTGGCCCTTAGTCAGACTCAGCTCAGTGATTTCTGTGTTCCAACATAAGACATAGAAATATATGAGTCTTTCTGTATCATCTTGCAGTTCCATATTAAAAATACACCTGAAAGAATTAATAAATTCTTCCTGCAAACAATAGAATAAATGCAAACTCCATTCTTGAAGAGGCAAAATATGATAATCCTGATATATAGAGAGGAAAAGCACAATTGAAGTTGTATATAAGATTGTTCTCATTAATTTGTCTGTTTCCAGTCTCTCTGACTTCATAGAATAGGATTTTGTGTTGTCATATGGTTTGTCTAAGATTGTTCACTTAAATGAATTGCTGAGCTCTTGATATAAGTTTTATTCACTGTTTCTTGAAATGCAGACTTTCATCTTTAGTGCTAAGAAACACTTTGACAAATAATTTCTAATTTACCCTATTAAAATACCTTAATGTAGAAAATAATACTACATTATAATTTTTTAAAAAATAAGTTAATTTAAAATCAATAGCTGGACAATTCTCTTCCCTTATCAGTTCTATTACTCACAGATAAAATAGGTGTAGAGCTGTATATATATATAAAGTGAATTTTTCTAGTTCCTTCCACAAATTCCAATGCTGTGTCAGTGTTTTTTTCTGTACCTCAATTTATAAAGCAACAAAGTTCAAAATGAAACTTAATAACAGTGGCGACATGGGAATTTGAGCTTTCTAAACCTGAGTATTTGAAGATAAAAAACTCCTTCATAACTGAATAGTTTCATACGGGCTTTTTTGAATTCTGTGTTTACAGACTGCAGGTAAATCACTGCTCAAGAAAATGACCAAAGCTTAATCTCAAGAAGTTGCTTCTCCAGAAACACACAGCTTGGCTTTCTAACCTTCATAGAGATTATTCAATATCTAAGAACATAAAATTAGGTCACAGATCAGACATTCTCATTGTAATAGTCAGAATTCAGCATGCAAACCTCTCCTTGCAAGACTGTCCAGTGTGAGACACGTTGAGCAAACGTCCTTACTGTAGCTATCTATGAAATATGGTGTGAATTCCAGTTTCTTATTCTCCAGGGCAGAAACTGCAGGCTGTCTCTATAATGTACTGTCAAACACAAGAGTAATAGGAAGTTTATTAAAAATACATCAGTGCATAAACAATACAAGACCTTCATTAAAGGCAACCATGGATGCAAGGAAAAGCGTGAGTTTAAAATTTGTTTTCAAATTTGGCTAAGGACAAGAGGATATTATCTGAATAAGTTGTAGCTCTTGGATATCCATTCTACTATCACAGAGTCAGTGTTCTTCATTCTAGTTTTTACTACTGCAAAGGTTACTGGTTATCTGCATTAGGACAAATGGGGAATCTTAGAGTTTTATTTTAATTAATTGCTTTTTTGCAGTATTGCTTAATTATTGACTTGGAAGAGAATATTTTTTTTTCTTTCATCCCCACCCCCATTTTATAAATTGTCTTTTTACACCCTTTGACCTCCTTTAAATTGCTGCATACAAATTTATTTCCTTCACTAATCATATTTCTGACTGTTTGTGCCTTGCTTAGAACTTTCTTTTTTTACCTGAATAATCATATGAGGATAGAATCATTGCTTGGAGCTTGCCTAAGGCATCACATCTCAATACAGAGGCTTGCCTGAGCCCTGGTTTTACTGAAGCAGGCATTCTCACTGCAGAACAGACCATGAATTTGCTCAGCCAGATTCCTCCACTCAGCCACTGCAGTGTTCAGAAAACCAGAGGGCATTTTCTTTGCTTTCACTCACTTTCTTTCCATTGTCTATGACTGGTTCTTTCACACTTCCTTTCATTTCTTTTTGCTTTTGAGCCATGCCTTGACCAAACCATCTAGGAGTTCATTAGATATAAGTCTTCTTATTGTTTTAAATAATACTTTTTACTGTAGTTCAGCTCTTTTTTCAATAATGCAGCAAGGGCCTGTGCACTCTTGATTTTTTTTTGAGTCACAACACAGTATCTTTCAATGTTATCATCTCTCTACTTGAAAACACACATTCATTGAGCTTCAAATTAGAATTTACAGTCTGACTCAATTTGGATTCAAAAATAGATGATCATTTACTGTTCATCTTTTCCACTTATTTTATATTTTACCTAAGAATTTAATTACATTATTATTCCCTTTAACATGGTGAGAGAAGAGAAATTAACTAGGACAAAAACAGAAAACAAAAAGACAGTCTTTCTTGGTCTCCGAATAAACTCAAACTTGGTAAGTATCAAATTATTTCTTAGATATTTTTTTCTATTTACTGAATTCTGCTTAGATAACCCTTTAATTGTCAGATAGCCATCAGAGGTTATTTTATAGAAGTAGATGCACGTGAAATGCACATGAAAGCCAAATAGTAAGTGTTTTACTGTGTGATTAGCATGAGCAGTCAGAGATGCACAAAATCTGTTGATGTTCCCAGTAGGATGGATTTGCTGCTGATGGCAGTGATGTTCTTTGTACAGTAGTTGTACTCTCATGGAAGCACTGCAAATTTGCCCACAACCATGCATTCAACTTCATGGCCTTTTATCTCTGAAAAATCTCACTAAGTTTAACTTAGATAACTTTTAACCTTACGTGTGTCTCAGAAGCAATTAACGAGAGCATGAGTATACTCTGGACTCCAGGAGAAGAGAGTGCTGTAATCTATGCTGATAATCTTTAGGTTGAAGGCTCCATCAAAGACAAGCTATGTGATTCAAGTGCAGTTAAGAACAGTATACAGAAATGCCTTAGCACAGAGATTTATTTTAAGATGAGACACCACAAAAAGAACTTTTTCTGAAATAGAGTTCATGCAATCTGGCAACTAGCCTCCCTCCCTGGAGGGGAGGAGACCCAGGAGTCTCATCCAAGGTTCTACACTACTGCTGATATGAAGTTATTAAGAGGAAATGGTTCAAATGTTAATGTAAACTTAAATGAGTCTTTCCATAACCATAAGGAATATAGCCATTTGCAGGTAAAGAAAATACATTATTGAGTGACAAAAATAGATGTGTTTCCTGGCATGGCAAGCATTCCTTCAAATTTGAAAGAAAGGCAACAAACCTAAGACCTAAATTCCAGGTTTTGATATTTTTAGGAAGTCTATCGGTTAGATTATCGAGAGAAAAATGTAGATTGCACACTTGAAGTGGGGAGGATTTAAATAAGAGAGATGAGGTGGTTATTTTCTATGACAAAGGGAGCAAGACATTTTATAGCATAAAGCAAAGAGCAGGATGCAGAGCATAAGGCAGGATGAGAAAGTGTGAGAAAAAGGTGATGGTATGTCACAAACACATAAGTTTATCAAGGCCATGGCTTGGCATCCATGGGAGTGATGGGTTTGACTTCCCAGGCTCCCCTTCTCAGGGCTTTCATAGCTCTCTTGAGCGAGAGATGCAGGGTTGAGCAGTTATTTTTCAATATGTACTTTTCTACTGAAAAATGACTGATCCTTTGATTGGGGTTGCTTGTGTAAACATGTCAGGCCCAGGCGGACTGAAGCCCTAATCCCAGCACCCTCAGATTTTGGCAGTTGGGGCCACCCCTTGGCTGCATGGCTGTGTTTTGTCTTCAGCCCTCACCACCACACCTAGGCATATCCTCCTCCTATGAGTGGTTCCAGTTGAAACTATGTCCTTTTTTTCCCCACCACAGCAGTTGGCTTTGCAAATAATACCAGCTCTCTGGGCAGACCTTTCCCTGTTTAAATTCCTAGATAACCAGGACCCTAACAGTGGGGGCAGATAACATCATTTCTTTAGATCTTTATCTCATAGCTACATCACATTACCAAGTCAGTGCTGCAGGATTTCTCTATCTTCCTTTTTTTATTAAGCTTTAAACACCAGCCTTTGCCTTGAAGCTACTGTAGACAGTGTTACTCCACCGGAAAGTTGGAACCCCTTTAGTTTCTAATCAGGTCCCTGTTCTTCTTTACCCTGAACTCAGACTCTCAAGTCATTATTCTCTTTTTGCTCCACAGAGCCATAGGTGTCAGGGAAGGCCATCAAAAGCTAACCTGAGATCTCTCCATGTCATTCCTAAGTCTGTGAAAATTCCTCAGAATTTAACAGACAGTCTCAGGACACCTGTTGCATTTTTGCCTGGTTACTGACCCAATCACAAACTCCACCACAATGGACATGACATAAAGAGCAGAGCTAAAATTTTGTCTTCAAAGAATACTTTGGGCCAAATTAATTCCCAGATCTACATGCACTAAATTCAATATTTATTTTAGAGTTGAATTTGTTTCTATCATTCAGTGACTAGTTAAGAAGACAATTTAGAGGTCCCCTGAGATATTGTGATGAAGAAAGGTGCCCAAGTGTTCTCCTGGATGACATTTCTACCCTTCAGCAGGAATGATCTCTTAGACAGTGCACTTGAAATCCAAGGTAATTTTTTAACCAACACCTGCTACTACTGTTCTGTTAAAATTGGCATCCATGAGGCATATTTTACAAGACTAGCCAATCTCTGAAAACATGCTTTTGGAAATAAAGCAAACAATACAGAAATGGCATATATCAGGAAAGAGAATAGAGCTCATAGGGAATGGGTTGTAAAGTTGAAGATTTGAGACTTCACGTAAATACCCTGAAAATCTGCAATGTACTTAAGTACATGAAAAAGTAGTCTGTGTCAGCAAGCATATTGTTTCAGAAATTGACAGAAGGGAGTCACAAAGCTTGCAAAGTGCTTCTGAAAAGGAAAGCAGCCCCTGGTGCCATGCAGATAAATGATTCTTAAGCAGCTGCTAAATGTTTATGCTCTAGACTTCAGCCCCAATAGAGAATTTGCCAACCAGAGAGTATTAATAATAATAAAAAAAATTGCATGTTTATACATTCTTTCAGCTAGGGATCTCTATGTTTTATGTGCATTATGCAATGGAGCTTCAAAATTCATTGTTAATACAGATGCATAATTGAATAATCTTCATAGACAGAGAAATTTTATAAAAAGTACTCAAATTCAAAGTTGCAGAGCAAACACCAAAAAAGAAAAATGGGATTAAATTCCTTGATTTTCTATATTTCATTCCTATGCAACAAGCAAAAAATAGCTGTAATGGATTATCTGAACAAGACCACCAGTCAGATGGATGGAATGTAGTGGCAAATTTACCATTACAAGTGTGATAGTTACCCACTAGGTGCAAAATTTTCAGCTTCAGATTTACTCATAATCCTGATATTTTCAGAAAGCATCTTGTTTTCTTGTATATTCTCCCTGTCGGGTTATTTTAATGAACATTTCTTTTAATTGTCTTTTTATATATTTGTTGCAGTTGTATTTTAGTGGTATCAATAACAAGAATCATAACACTCGAGGTAGGCTTAAGTATTTCTTTTTCCCTAACTGAACACTGTGCTCTATGAATGGCTTCCTAAAAATATTTATACACCCTTAAATCTGTCTGAGATACTCTGTTAATTGCTTATGAGGACAAGGACTTTATTTATTATTTTAAATAATAATCTTTTATTTATATTACTGATCGTTGAGTTACAAATTCTCTTTTCTTATAGATGACATCCATCAGACATGGCCTCAGCTGAAAAAGAGTTAAGTGAGGCATAAACTCTTACTGGTCAAGAAAGAGAATAATGCCTTTCCTCAGAAGTCATGCCATCTACCTATACCTCCACCTGTCAGGCCCAAGTCTGTCTACGATGGCAGAGAAATCTTAAACAGACCACGTAAATTAAACTTCTAGGTCATTATGGTAAATGAGATGAATCCTGTTTTCATTTTCCAATTAATCTGAAGCAAAATGAGCCACATTCTCACTTTTTTCCCTCCAAATGACATCACAAGAGATGATAATATAAATAATGAGAAAATAATTTGGAATGGAACTAAGAACTATGGAATTAGATTATGGCTTGTAGAATTACTGTATTAGAAAATTTAGTTGGCTAAGATTTCACTTAAAGAAATGAACTATTACAAATTCACTTTACAGTGATCACATTTCAAGACGCCACTGCTAAGATGGTAGCAGTTCCAGCAGTTGTTCTTTGGTAGTGCACAAGAAAGATTTTTAAAATTCATAGATCCATATTCTGATTTGAACAGCTGCAGAAATGATTTTATTCGGCTTCTGCCTCTGTCATACACAAGGGGTCACCTTTGTTGACCTTTGCACTGCATCTTCCCATTTGGCAAAGAGGACTTTATTTTGTACGGACTTCATTCAAGATCAAGCTCAGTCTTTCTAATCCTTCACATTATTCTGCTCTGTTATGGACGTGGGGGACTATCACCACAGGTGGCAGCAGAAACAGAACCACGCTTCCTTCATCAAAGTGCAAGAAAACCAACAGAACATTTTCCCTTTTCATTGTTAAAATAGATGCTTAAACAATTTTTAGGTCAGGAAATCTCCCATGTTCTGGAATTTTTCCTCTAATTTCTCTAGGCTTATATAGCATATTGTGTCTTATCAAGTACATGAGTGCACAAAATGTCATTTGCTGGACAAAAGACAATTTAATAAATAATCCACATACAACTACAAATGTATGTTTATACTAGTGTATCAAGAGGGATCAATGTTAACAGAAAATCCACATGAACGGAATATTAGGGGAGGTTCAGTACAACTTCTTTCTAATTAGATGTGTTCTCTGTGTGTACACATAAATTTTGTAAATGGTTTGAACATACCAAATTTTCATGTTTTAATTATAATACATAAGAGTGATGTTTTAAAGAGTGAGCCTTTAATACTAAATTCAATTTAATGGTAAAATGAAATCAGTAAGAGACATTGGATCCTTCTTTATGAAAAGCAAATGGAATATTATGTACTGTAAAAGTGCACAAAGTAACAATAGAATTCTAAAACCTGTCCAGAACTTCAGAAGAAAACAAAATTTGAAGAGAAACAAAACACAGTTTAACATGAATGTACAAAGATGAGTGTTTTATTTTCTATTTCTAATTCCTTTGAAGAAAAAGTAATCATTGCACTGACATAACGATCTTACTCTAACCCTTCAAGAGTTATCACTGTCTTAATTTGAACTAGAAATTTATAGGGGTTTTATTCCCTCTGTTGCTTCTTGGCTTGTTTCTTTCTCTTGCCTCCACTTTTGCTTTCAAATACTTTACTTTTAGGATTAAATATACAGAGCAATTTGACCCTGTTCTGACCTGATTATCTCATCACTGCAAATCCTATATTCAGGGAATTACAAAAAGTATGGTTTCTAATGCAGTCTCGAATTAATTCTGTTGTACGTTTTCCAAGCATATAATTTAAATATATATATTAATGTCAGGGATCACTTCATATATATAGCAGTAGTGTTGAGCTTCGGTTGTATAATCACTTCCACATAAAGGTCTTTTCCAATACTAACTTTAAACTATGTATAATGCTGAAAAATTATCGTTTTTCCAGGCTTTAATTTTCCATGCGTGATCTCATCTTGTCATGAACCCTTAACCTTTTTTGCTCTGTGTGCTCTGTTTATATTTTTGTTCTGCTTTGTCTTTTGTTTTTGTACTGGGTTTGCATGGCCTAGTTTTTGGCAGTGGGGGGGCCGCAGAGGTGGGTTCTGCATGAAACTGCTAGAAGCTTCCGCCGTGTCCAGCAGAGCCAACCCCTGATGGATCTGAAGATGGACATGCTGCCAGCCAAAGATGAGCTAATCAGAAATGGTAGTAATGCCCCTGAGATAACATATTTAAGAAGAAATCAAAAGTTGTGGCACAGTTTTAATTCCAGTCAGAGAAGAGCAGAGAGGTGAGAACATGTGAGACGAACAGCTCTGCGGACACCAAGGTCATTGCAGAAGGTGCTCCAGGTGCTGGAGCCAAGATTCCCATGCAGGCCGTGGTGAAGACCGTGGTGAAGCAGCTGTGCCCCTGCAACCCACGGGGACCCACGGGGGATGCAGAGATCCACCCGCAGCCTGTGGAGGAGCCTACATCAAAACAGGTGGATGCCTGGGAGGAGGCTGTGATCCTGTGGAAGACCTGTGGAGAGAGAGGCCGTGCTCCCAGGCTGGAGCAGCCTGTCCTTGGAGGGCTGCACCTCGTGGAAGAGTGACCCATGCTACAGCAGTTTTGGGATGACAGTTGCCCATGGGATGGACTCATGTTGCAGCAGGTCGCAGAGAGCTGCTGCTCATGAGATTGGACCCATGCTGGAGAAGTTCACAGAGAACTGTTTCCCATGGGAGGGACCCCACGGTGCAGCAGGGGAAGGACTCCTCTCCCTGAGCAGCCGGAGAAGCCTGGGTGATGAATTGACCATAAGCCCCATGCCCTGTCTCCTCGTGCTGCTGGGAAGGAGAGAGGGATGGGGGAAGGTGTTTTTAAGGGCTTCTTTCACTTCTCATTATCCTGCTCTGATTTTGTTAGTAATAAATTCACCTTATATATCTAAGTTGAGCCTGTTTTGCCTGTGATGGTACTTAATGAATGATCTCTCTCCCGGTCCTTAACTCAGGAATCCTCTGTTAAATTATCTTCCCTCCGTCCAGCTGCAGAGAGGAGTGAGTGAGCAGCTTTTGTGGGTGCCTGGCATCCAGCCAGTGTCAATTCATGACAGTTTTGAGTAATTTTTTACAATACTTTTCTGAAGAGAAAATGAAGAATTAATTCAAGCTGAAAAGTTTGAAGTGTTTTCTTCCTTTTTTCTTCTTTTCTTTTTAAAATGTTGCTTTGTCTTATTAATTTCCCACAGGAATGCATTTTCTAATCTGGGTAAAAGCATCTCAACTTTCTAAATCATTTTGCCATGACTTTAGTTCACATAACTATTGAAGATATAGCTACAAAACAGAAGATATAATTGAAACTCGGGAAAGTATTTTTGTTTAGGATCCTTCACAATTTCTTGGCTATGGACATGTTCATGTACATTTTGTTTTCTTTGACAGGAAACTTCCTTTGTTTAAATAAAATTGTTGTCTCAAAAGAGGCAATAACTAGTTTTAAATCCAACAAAAATGAGGATTGTGACTGTACGCAGTAAAATTATGTCTTTAGTTTCTGGCAATAAAAGTGAAGAACTTTTGCTCCAATGTGTCCTGACAACTAGAAAAGGTGGCAGCTGCCCAGTCTTCACTGGTTTGTCTAGCAGTGTAGTGGCCCATTATGCTAAGTCTCTACAATGGGCCCTGGAATGATATTCCAGGCACTGGTATTTGGTGCACACTTCTTCCATGCTGTGGATTTATCCCGGGATGCCTCCCAACTACATTATCCCTCCCCGCCCTGAGCCCATTGTAGAGACTTAGCATAAGTCTCTACATAAACATATCTCACATAAACTCAGGCCCTCGGATTGGAAGGGAGCTATGTCCCATGCTAATAAGTGTCTGTCCTAGTCCAGATGACGACAACGATGGAATGGATGTTGAAAAGGAATTGTTCTACATCTAGAAACAACCATAGAAAGGAAAGACCTGTTTTACCTATCTGTCTACAGAAGGTATTTTTAAAACTCAAGAAACCATGCAATGAATGAGGTCTTATAGGTGTTTATATCATTCTGTAGAGCTGCACAGTGTGGACATATTGAATCACAGAGCAGAGTTAAAAATGCGTTTAAATTCTCCAGGTGCATTCCCTCAGGGTACATAAGCAATCTCCTTTGCAATTCTGAAAATGCAATGTTCCCAAATGCATTGCAAATGTTGATTGTTCAAGATTTTCTGTGGGAGAAATCTCACATTTATCTTCCTCCTCATTGTTACTCCAGAGTCCACCGAAGCCCTAAGGGGGAAAATTGCCAAAGTTTGCAAGCCACAAAGGGACATGTTTTACTGTTAGAGAGCAAAATATGCAAAGACCTCATTCCCATCCATAATGACCATAGTGGGGGCCATTTAATTAGTCATAGCTTTTAATTACTCCAGCAGTAAGATGAACTGCAGCGTTGCCATGGCATGATGCTCCTCCCTTTACGTTCTGATGATGGGACACAGCAGAGAAAGCTGTTATCCCTCAGCATCATTTGTCTAAGGTGGGGCAGATCCTGGGAGTTTGTAAGCAAAGGATGCCCTGTTGTATGATGATCACTGAGCACAATGCCTGTAATTCTGAAATTGTGTGGATTATTGAAAACAGTCTTTCTGTTAACATGTTATGTAATGAATTAAAAGTATTTACTTACCTGTGTTTAAATCCAAATCTCTTAAATTTAGCATGATTGTGATGCAGTATATAAGTTGAAAAAAACACTATGAAGTAGGTTCATGGAGTGTATCTCAAATTCACAAAGAGCAAAGAGCTTGGAACTTTTTTTTTTAAATTAATGAACAGTTCTGAACTTTTTATTTTTCCTTCTCATGGGATTGTGTTGGTTAATACCATAGGCTGAAAACCAAAATGGAATTCAGAAGTTCAATTTAAGCCTTGGCAACTCTTCAAGACCATTAAAAAGAAATTAAATCAATTTTGGAGAGACAAGCTGTTATATTTTAACTTTATTTTAACATAAATGTTAAAAGAATATTTTCTTTTTTGGAATCTGTTCATAACATATGACCAAAACCCTCCTGCATTAACCAGTTAACTGATGCACTTATGTAACTTAAAATATAGACAAGAAAATTGTATTTTAAAGGGATTTTAGGATGGCCATATACCACTATAGTATGGCTGATGGGTTATTACCTTCCCACTCGCTCAGGACACATTTTTACGGACAACTAGAACAGCCCAGAAAGCTTTCTCTTGCTTTTGGAATAGATGGCAGGTCATGTCTACAGCCACGCACCCTGGTTCCCAGAGAGTGTGCTGGCACCCACACTGGTTGTTGCCTGCGGTCCCTTAGCTCATGGTTGACTCCAAACCAGAGCTGGGAACAGGAATGCAGAGGGGCAGCTGGCCCATGCCCGTGGGCTCTTCCCAGGACAACTTAGCAGAAGTGAGGTAACACACCTGCACCCCTGCCCTCTTTGGTTACTAGTACAGGCAGCTTGCCCTTGGTGAGCTACAGCTCACATTTCCCCATTAATATAACATATGGTTTTAAACCAATAATCAATAACCTGGGTTTTTTATGGAAAACCTACTGCTGATTTCCCAAGAAGCTGAATCATTCTCCTAAGTATTTATAAGGGCACCATCCTGAAGGATTTCTGGCAATATCTAAAGTATTTATAGGAGGGATTCAGTACAAGTAAAAGCAGCTGCTGCTGAATCTTCCCTCTGACTGATGTATAGTGCAGTTAAGTAAATTTATTAAAATGAAGAATATGAGTATTTGCCTAATACTGCAGAGCAGAGATTGTTCTTATTTTCTCAGATGTTCCTTGAGGACTAAGTAAAAATAAGAAAAAGTGTGTGATGGAGGAACTCTTGAATGATGCTAATGTAAACAGTTTCAGTGATAAATTAAAGATTATTTCTTCTTAAAAAGGTTAGTTACTTCTGTGAACATTTAAAATTTCAGGGTTTTATTTATTAAGGAATAAGGTATCTCTTAAAAGCAATACAAGCATTACTTCACAGACCAGTGTAAATTGAGCTACAGTTTAGCTGCAGGTTAATAGAGTAGACAGAGTATTATGTATCTTGTATAGCAGTAGTATGGGCAAGAGAAAGAAGCACAGATATAAGGGAAACAAATCCAGGAAATTTATATGGAGGTGAAATATGTATGAGGAGAGTATTCAACAATATAATCCTCAAATGCATATGCTAAACCAGAATCAACTATTTTACCACCACACATGGAGTTGTAGGGCAGTTTGCATGTGTATTGTTCTACACCAGGTGAGACTGATTTGATTTGGAGCAAATGTTTTACACAGTTACTTTATTCCTTGACTGCTCCCTAGAGACACTGAATATATTTATTTTAAGCAAAAGAGCATTAATAAACTGCAAGTATGCCAGATGGACGGTTTTAATTGTTCTCTGAGTGTCAGAGCACCCTGTTGCACTACTTCTGTAGTTTAAAGTATGTCAAAGCTGTGAACTACAAAGACACAGAGCAAAACAATATCAAAATACTCTCAATTTTCAGGGTTTCTGTTGGCTTCGGGACTCTTGATCCTATTTTTTTTTGAAGAGGTCTTGACACATTGTTCCCAAATGCACCTTCAGAAATGTTCTAGTGAATGCAGTCCAGTGAGAATATTTTCTTATTGCTTGAAGACTGTAATTTTGAGTTTCTTCAGGATGCTTTACCATGAAGCATACCAGCTCTTTCAGCAGTAGCTCAGAGGTCTCCCATGGAGCATTTTGTCCATAGATTTGCACCTAAAATGGAAATGAGACAGAATGTTGATGTATAAAGACAAAAGATTCTTCCAGAAAATGCAGCTCTAGTATTTATTAGTGTCTGTGATGACATCGTCAAAAACTTCTAAGTTATTGCAAATTCCAGTAACATAGCTCTCACTCACTGCTGTATTCCAAAGATTAACTAAAATTGTGTGTGAGCTAAGAGTCAACACATAGGCCTGGCAGAAGCCTTTGTGTGCTGACAGCTGCTTTTATCTGAGGCAGTGCTGATGCCCCTGTTCGATCCCTTACAAAGTCCTGGTGGCAGGACTGAAAGCTTGGGAAGCTGGAGGGAGGGGTTTGGTGTCTTCCTCCTCACAGAACTTTTGTCCACGGTGCCCATTGCACAAAATTATTCTCCACTCAAGGGGTAGAGCTTGGTCTGCTCCCATGCTGCCTCCTCCACTGCTCCTGATGACGCTGGGCAAAACAGAGTATAGATCTCTTTGCTATCTACAGCAAAGAGATTTTAAAAAATCTATATGTTGTTATAAAGAAATAACCAAATAATGCCATCTTTTTTGTGTGTGTGTAAGTTCTGTGATGTATATACATTTTTCTTTTACATTCTCCCCTTTTAAGCAGAAGATGAAAATTAATTTAGATCCTTATTTAGGTATGATGCTTGGATGGGGGATTGTACAAGACAACATAAAACGAAGATATGGATAAGGACAATTCACTGTGATGCCACAACAAATAAGTTAAAAAGTAAATATACCCCAATTTTATCTGGTTTCTTCCACAATGACAGGTTTTTTTAGTCACTTGGATGTGAGTAATACCATAATTTGAAATCAAACTTCTGGTGAAAAGTGAGTTTCACCTTTCTTGTGCTCCTTGCCGATGCATAAGGAAGAATTCACACACCATCATTCTGCTTACAGAAATCCCCATTCTGTTGAAAAAGAAGACCTGTTCATCAGCATTGTGAGCAGGAAATGCCACTTACTATTTTTCAATTTATTCTGGAAATAAATCAATCACAGAAATCACAGTATATTCTGAGTTGGAAGGGACCCTCAAGTCCAACTTGTAAGTGCATGGCCCATGTAGGAATCAAACCTGTGATCTTTGCATTATTAGCACACTATTCTAACCAACTGAGCTAATCACAGGGTCATGTGCCTGGAATTCCATATGAGTGGAATTTGTGGATTCACATTTTTTGCTCACGGACCATCAAAAATTGTTCTATAACTAAGTACTCTTCTACAAGGAAACACATCTGAATCTATAGGATCTTAAATTTACAACTTCTTTCTTAGTGTCACTCTTTTGAAACTAACTGCTTTTGAATACTCTGTGAAAACTTACTTACAGATATTCAAGATTTCTTCACTTTTTCCAAGGCTTTTAAAACTTTGGGGCAAAAGAAACATTAATGATCTTGCACACACTTTACCCACATTTGTAGTTTAGCAGACAAACTCTGCGTTCTCTTCCCACTCTGAAAATACTCAGGATTTAATGAAGAAACTTGGTAAGTGAAGCAGTGGTTTCAAGTGCTGCATACAAATCTTAAGCACAGAGAATTAAAGGCTAATTCCATCTCTCATATAATTGTATTGTACAAAAGAAATAGCATAATACATAGAAGAAAAATTTTAACATTCTCACTAGTATTATTCTCACTCAAGATCTATTTCTGCTTTGCTGATTTTCTGTTGTTTTAACAATTTATCGGTGCACTCAAGAGGACTTGGCAATTAAGGTAAAAATTTATGGCTTTTATCCAGATAAATTTCAAACGTTTCAGGCATTTCAGACACACTCATATAGTCGTATTACAATTCTGAACTTCCACAGCTTTGTCTTCTGATATGCCAGTGCTCCCGTGCTCCTTAAAAGCACAAAAGCTCGGGGAATGGTCTGATCTCCTCAGGAAACTGTCTGAAGAAGCTGAAGAAAGTGCCCTCCTTCTGCTCATATATCTAGGAGGTGGTACAGAGCTTCACCATAGAGCTACTCAATGAAACATATGTTTCTTGTGCTTTCTTTATGTGAGTTACACTTTCTCAAGCCAGAGCAGACTTTATGCTGAATGCTAGTTTCATCATCTTTTTGAAATGAATAGAAACCAGGACTCTACATTGTGCAATTATCAAAAATCCTAAGAGCTTTCCATTATCTATTACAAACTGAGGGGTAAAAAAGTAAAGGCAGTAAAGTAATATATACTCACAAGGAAAATGTGGTATACATGTATTCATTAAATGCATGTATGCACAGGAAACACTGCCTTCCTTGTCTGCCTCCTGGTTTGGATGAGAGCCATTCCTATGCTAAAATTGGCAGTCTTTGTGATAATTTAAGAGTGTGAAGACTCATAAAAGTATATTTAACAAGAAATGGGCTTAATCTACTTGCAAGTGAACTTCAAGTTCATCTAGTTCTAAACCCCCCTGCCAAGGACAAGGTCACCTTCCATTAGACCAGGCTGCTTAAAGCCCCATCCAGCCTCACCTTGGACAATCCCAGGGATGAGTCATTCACAGCTTCTCTGGGCAACCTGTTCCAGTGTCTCACTGTCATCATAGTCAAGAATTTCTTCATAATATCTAAACTAAATCTACCCTACTTTAGTTTCAAGCCATTACCCCTCTTCTATCACTCTCTGTCCTTGTAAAAAGTCCCTCTCCAGTTCTCTTGTAGCCCCTTTTAGGTACTGGAAGGTGCTATAAGGTGACTCTGAAGTCTTCTCCAGGCTGAACAGCCCCAACTCTCTCAGCCTGTCTTCATGGGTTCTCCAGCCCTCTGGTTATCTTTTTGGCCTCCTCTGGACTTGCTCCAACAGGTCCATGTCCTTCTTATGCCCCAGAGCTGGATGCAGCACTGCAGGTGGCATCTCACAGGAGCAGAGCAGAGGAGCACAATCCCCTCCCTTGATCTGAAACCTTTTGTTGCAGGCCAGGATGAAGTTGGCTTTCTGGGACGCAAGCGTACACTGCCAGCTCATGCTGACCTTGTCAATCATCAGCCTCAAGTCTTTCTCCTCAGGGCTGCTCTCAATCCATTCTCTGCCTAGCCTGTATTTGTGCTTGGGAGTGCCCTGACCCAGGTGCGGGAACTTGCATTTGGCCTTGTTGAACTTCATGAGGTTTGTGTGGGCCCATCACTCAGTCCTGTCACTGTCCCTCTGGAGGGCCCCTCTGGTTCTCTGATCTATAGAGACGGTTTAAAAGAGGAAATAAAAAATCATAACTTTCAGTAAATATTCTCGTTTCTGGTTCTCTGTCCACTGGAAATGCTAGGCTTCTAAACTCAGTGCTGTCATAATAGCCTGTAATTACAATGTGCTCATTATATATGTATATTAGTTATTTCACATAGATAATTTCCTCTTAACACTGGGTTGTTGGTTTTTTTTTTGTGTTGCAGCACATAGGGGTGTGTTCATCAGAAACTCCATTGTACTGGAATAAATGTCAGTTTTTGCCTGCAAGAGATGGTGGATGAAAGGACAAAAACTAACAGGTACTGAGGAAGAAAAATAAAAGTGATAGGAATGATAAGGGATTACTCTAATACAAGCAGTATAAATTGGTGTGAGAAAACTCAGTCATGGATTCTTACTTGCCTATAGACTAGGAGATGGCAATATTCTGTACATGAAATGTCAGAGAGAAGTCTCCTTTATTTATCCAGGGACTTAATGAACTCAGAGGTACCTTATTCCTGTAAAATTTATTGGTTAAAATTCTGTTCAAATACTTTGGATTATGTAAACAAATCCCAAGAATACGATGCTGCTTATTGTTTCCCAGAATAACTGCTTTAAACAGAACATATACTAAGGTAAATATTTTTAAGCTTTGATGTCAATGTGGAAAGACATTCTAAAAGACTTTTGGTTATACAGAAATGTCTGAAAATTTGGAAGGGACTCTCAAGGATCATGAACATCCAACTCCTGGCCCTGCACTGGACAGCCCCAAGAATCACATCACATGTCTGAGAGCATTTTCCAAACACTTCTCGAACTCTAGCAGAGTTAGAGCCCTGATCACTTCCCTGGGAACCCTGTTCTAGTACCCTAAATTCAGTTCTGAGGTGAATCTTTCCTTTCATAACAGACAGAGTTCATGATCCTGAGTAAATCACCAAATTCAAGACTGAGAAACTGAAGCACAACGAGAATCTACTCATCCAGTTCTGGCTGTATAGATTACAGAAAGATAGCAGTCAATACATCAACACATTATTATCGTAATACTTCACCACCACGGCTTAGATAAATAAAGACTGTCCTCACAATCTACCTCCCAAGTTTAGAACTGGTAATTTATTAAAGCTTAGGAAAGACCATATAAAATGCCTGAACATTTTATTCTTTTCCATATTGAACTTCAGATGAAAAAACTACAAAAGAAGAAAATATATCCTCTACTTATTTGCAAGGGCTGAAAAAGAAGAAATGATGGCTTAGATTCTGACCAAATAAAACATTTTTCTGGTTCCACTTTACTTGTTAGTACAGTGGTGCTGCCTAATTCATTATCAATCTCTTTAGAAAATCTAGTGGGTTTTTTAAAGCCATAAAGAAAATTCCAGTATTTAATTGCCAGACAGTAAACCTGAAGATACACCTGGTATTATTCTGTTCAAGGAAAAATGGAGAATGCTGTGGACCTGGATTAGATTAACTGTTGTTTCAGAAAAAAAAAAAATTACATTGCATACATTTGCAAGAGCAAAGCAATTTAATTGTTGGCTTTCATAACTGTTCAAATAATCTATGATTCTACCATGGGATTATAGATTCTTTTCTATAGTGATAGAATGTATGTTACGGAGGATGAAGACAAACCAGAACATGAAGTAAGTGTCCTATGACTTTACCCAAACACACTAAGCAATGAAACAATAAGATGCTGTGCAAAAAATCAACACACACTTTGTCATTCTTCCCCAAACCTGAGGTTACTGCTTATATGCAGCTATATTAAAAAGCTAAGTTTTTTCCCAGAGTAATTTTTTGAAATAAGTCTTGGTTTATGCCAAGGAGTGAAAGGACATGGCCTTTAGTCAGTAGGTTTTGATGTTTTATTTTCTTTAAACTGCAATGCTGATTCAACAACTGTGTGAGAAAATAACTTGCCTCTACAGTTGAACTTTTCTGATAACACAGTGCTTAGGTTTATTGTACAGAATAAAAGTGTTGTGACTTTAGATCAACAAAAATGTGCTTATGAGCATGTGCTTATAAATGGTATTCTTTCCAATTACTTGCAAAACTGACAGATTTATCAACAGATTTGTCACTCTCTGCTTCTGAAAATGGATGGCCAGAGTGGTATATGAGTCTTGCACTTAAATAGTGTGAATTAACATCAAGAGGTATAGTAACCTCTTCTGAAAGTGAAGGGATAAATGTAACATAAAGACTACATATTTTTATGAGAAAATATGGTCTATTTTGCTAACATTCATGATCAAATACAATAGAATTTTATCTCTATCTTTGTGGTTCAATGCTGCCATATTGTGCTGCTTGATTCTAGTGAAGTAATTAAAAGAAAAGTTTCAGCAGAAACAATCAGAAGAGTCTTTTGTTCTTTTGGAAAATTAGTAAAAGTCTGTGTGGAGGAAACACCTGTAGCACAGGTATCATAGACTCCCATGTGTGCTAAATACAGCTTTATCTTGACTAGAAGAGAAGCACAGAGTACAGAAAGCTACATATGGGTAAACAGCTTACGATTTGAAGTACACCCACTTCTAGTTATGAAAATATTCTGACAATGTCTTACTCATTAAAATGGTCACAGGTACTCACATGAGCTGGAATGTAATTGATGATGTACTGCATTTGGGAACTTCAATCTGCAGACCAGATTTTCTCTCTTAAAACACCCAATGATTCTGTAAAACTGAGATAAACTTATTGTCTGTCCTTAGTATTCCACGTTGTAATTTGCTTTTGCTCTCCATATTCCTGACAGAGATTACCTTTCTGTTATTACTACTTGGCTTAATAGTTTTCAATAACAGAAGGTGTCTCTCTGTGCTGTGCCCAGAGGCTGAGCAGGATGAGATTTTAGACAACGATAATTCCCCATTAGAAACAAAACAAAAATAAAATGCAAAAAATATTTTAGTTAAAAAACCCCAAACACTCAAAATAGTCTTTCTTTTCACCAAAGCCTTCATTATTACTTCCAAGGTGGTACAAATCAAGCCACTTTGACAGGTTTTCAGTAATGCAAAATGCTCCACACTTCCCACTCAGTCCTTTTCCAAATTGCTCCTGCAGTGTGTTTGTTCATCAGCTCTCAAGTCAACACAATGTTATGCAGATGAGAAAAAATAAATGAATCAATCAAAAAAATCCTTTGTATGCAATTATGGCATAGCCATGGAGAAAGCCTTTAGAAAGGAAGTTCTTGATAGTTTACAGGCCTCTGCAAAAGGATATGAGTTGATGCTCATTAAAATGGTTTATAAGGAAGAAACCTAACAGAATAAAAGACCCAGCAGCATGTGTTTAGAGAGATTCTAAAATACTATACAATCAAGAGAGGGAAAAAAGAGTGTTAAAACAGCTAAGAATAAGATTTTTATGAAATCACTGATCCTTTGGTGTTAAAGGAAGATTTAAAATACTACTTGTGTATAATTTTACCTCACTTGTTAGAAAACCTTTACAAAAATCCATTCTTTCCCTTGTACCCTCCCAGTCTGCAGGTAGGACTGAGCCCACTGCTTCCATTAACAGAGAAAATATGAGTTTGTCCCCATAAAATAATTGTTAACATCAGTGTGCATGAGGTAGGAGTACTCCACGTTAACAAAAGGTAAGAGCAGAAATGTGGGTTGTTTAAATGGGTTATTTACCACTCCCAGAATGCAGTTCTATGTTCCTAAAACTCTAATGCCAGTTATGGATATAGTTGAAAGAACCTAAAAAGTAAAATAATTCTATCACCGTGTGTGACAAATATTTCAATCCTCCATCACTAATAGCGCATAAATGTTTCTCCATTAAGTGACGGGTAATATAAACACTGCAATAATGACCCTTGGTTTTAATCTTGCTATTTTTTTGGTTTTGTTCTAAATCAGTCTCTAAGAATCTTTTCTTGTAATACAGAAAAAGAAACAGAAATACATTTATTTCACTACTAGTTATATTCAACTATAATTAAATATAAAAAGGAGGTAAAAAAGACAAGCCTTAGTTTGATAACTGACATTTGCATTTAATTTCATAAAATAAATAGCAAAATCTAAATGAAATGTATCTAGAAAATTGCATAGGGAAAAAAATAACACGGAGGAAAAAGTAACTCAGAATGACATGCATAAAGAACTAAAAATTGGATATAAAAAGGGAGATATCAACAACCTGTAGAGAATAAAAAGAATGAAAGCATGTTTGTATTTAAAAAAAATAAATCGGAGTTCCAATAGAATAGTGAAAATCCTTTAAACTTGGCCTGAAGGCAAGACAATCTTTGACTTTTTACGGTGGCTTCTTCTACATAGGTGCACCTTAACAATATTTCATTTACCAAAACAGTTGAGCAACTACTATGCCATAAAAAACACTGATGCATATAACCTTTGAAAGTGACCCCATTTTTTATTCAGGAACTTCAATAAAACTTATGGATTTTTGCCACTAGGCAGTCCAGTTCGAAGGTTTGGGCACATGCAAGGCTTTGTTTGCACATAAATCATTATTATTTACAAATATTTATGGAAATATTAAAACCAAACTTTCAAACACCGAGATCTAACTGCATATATTCACAAAATATGCATAAGTCATCAATTTACCTTTCTTACCAAAGAAGAGTGTATTTTAATTTCTTTAGGCATATTGACTATGTTAATACAGTTGTGAATGCTCACTCTTTTGGAAATTTATATCTTTCAAACAGATACTGTGCAGTTCTATTTTGTGAATGACTGAGACAGATGTGTCTGCAAATGAACAACTGCAGTTCTCATCATAATTTTTGGAGGAAACACTATTCCATTTCACAAACTGAAAGCTTCGCTTTTGTTTTCAACTTACACCGAGTCAAAGGCATCATACTAAAAGTTAATGTTTCTCTGCAGTAGTTCTCATTGTTGAAATAATGTAACGATTTAGTCTATTGCCAAATTGCTTATGGTGTCAGAGCTCCTCCACGCAGCTGTGATGACACTGTAGTTATGGTAGCACAAAAAATTTTACAGAGAAGAGTAGTGACATTCTAGTTGACACGAAAAAGAGAAACATCCGTGTTCAAAGTAAAAAGACCAGCAACTCAGAATTGCTTTCGTTGTGTCTATTCTCTGGTGGAACTTGAACAAATCGTGAACACCAGAGGTACTCTTTTGGTAAAGAAACACACATACATTTGCTACCACATACTGAAAGGCTAATTTGAAACTCCTGGGATCATTTAGGGGAAGTATTCATAAAGCTTAACTCAAACCTAGCCTAAACTTCCACTGCAATCAATTTTAATCAATGGAGAGGAGACTAATTTAAAGTAATTTTCTTTCTGACTAACTCCTAAATTTGTAAAAGATTTCATGGTGCATTTAATATAACTGTTAACAGAGAAAGACAAGTGTCTTCACGGGTTTACAGGACAGATCATAAGCAAGTTATCTAAAATAGGCTTGCCTCAAGGCTGTCATGAATGAGCGAATTGTTGTCCCAGCACACAATAAGCCTGTGGAAGTGCCTGACTTGCCAGAGGCATTGGAGACAGCCAGCATATTCTGACTGCACAAATTTACCTGCTTTCAAGACCATTTGTAACCATTCCAGATGCGTTTTGTGAGAAGGTGTCTCTTTCTAATGAGCATAATGGAATCTCAGCCTCACTGGACTGAATTTATAAACACCTGTTTGAGACTCCTTCTACTAGCACCAGTTCCTCTAGAATAAAGCACAGTGTAGTGTAAGACTTTAAGGGTCCCACTGCCTTCTCTTTCCCTGTTCCTTCTCTTTCTTTTTTATGCATAAAAAAGTTTTTATTAAAAAATTAAAATTTTCAGTAATTATCTGGGCTTCCATGTGAACAGTTAATTAGTGACAACAAAAGTAAAAACATGAAATTAGAAGCATTCATTTCAGGAAAGTTCAAATATTTCACGACTTGACCAAATCATACCGATAAAAAGTGAAGTAGACATCAAGGTTACTTTAATATACGACAACAATAAACACCTGTAAGAAACCTAAAGTAAACAGAAGAAATAACATTATTCTCTTTGATATTTATCTTATGTTTATTAGTGAAAATAAATTAATTTTATATCAATATTATACATCGTTAATAGAAGTTGAACGATTATAAATCTCAGTTAAATGTCTTAGAAACGTGCAGGAACACCAATCAAGGCTGGAAGGGACACTGCCATCTAGCGATGTCATGCAAAGTCAACCAGAGCATACATCAGAGAAATTCCTGGTGGTGTTAAAGAGAAAAACACAATTCTCAAACAAGACCTAGTGCATTAAAACTCAATAGACCCTTAAATTGGGAGGCTGATTTTCTGATCCATTTAAGAAATAATCCTATCAATGATATTGTGCTTCAGTAGGAGATAATCTGCTTATACAGAGACAGACATATATCTCTAAGCAACTGTAATATTGTCTTAGGAAAAAAAAGTGTTGCTGAACATAAATATACTTATGTTTTCTGCAACAAAATCAGGCAAATATAAAAGAAAATTAATCAGGCTAAACTAATAACAATTATGCATAATTGCTTCACTGTTGGCTCTGAACTCTAGCATCTGTGCTGCTGTGCTTTCCTGTTATGACATTATTCCGCACAAACAATGTTGAAATGCTCTTCAGGATATACCTGTTAAGCTGAATCCACTCCAGGGTAAATCTTCTCTGCTACTCTATAAAAAGAAAGCATGGATGAGCTGCTAACCAGAGCTCTCTTTTACTTTTCACAAAAATAAAGTATCAGGAATCTCAGGTAATGCTATGTGATTTTGGCAAGTATTTCTTATTTAAAGCCGGTAACCTGATGGATCAAGTACAACATTTCTAGTGAGTTCAATATCTGTGTAATAATGACCTTTTTTTTAAAGTTTTAATTGCTTCACTAGTGGTGAATACAACGGATACATATAATTGACATGTATTCACCAGTAGTGAAGCAATTAAAACTCAAAATACTTCATATAGTTCTGAGATCACTCTTTGATGAAATAAGATACAGAGCTAATTAGGAATGTTGTACTAGATCAATTGAGAGTTCATTCTGTGAAAGTAATTGCACTACTGAAAGAGTTAACTACTATTTACCTGAGAAAGGAGAAGATTTCATATCAAAATTAACTAGGGAAAAGCAAGGACGTCTAGAACAAAAACAAATATGCTGCACAATAGGATAGGTTTTAGATATTATTTTATGCCTAATAGAAAAAGAGGAACGAAAATAAAACAAGACACAAGGAACAAGGGAATAAATATTGATATTGCTGCAGCAATTGACTTGACATCATAATCTCTTGTCAAGCTGCACAGTGTCTCTTGCTCTTGTATTGAAATGCAGCAGCTCCAAATGTCATCCTAATTATACTGGTGGAGCAAAGTGTCCTTAGGGAAATACAAAATGGAAATAAACAAACACAGTTTTCCCATGCTGTGGGAATGGCACTAACACTTCCATTTTAGTGTCAAGGAATATCATGTTCCACTTGGATTTAAAACATTAGCTATTGTTTACTTATTTGGCTGCTTTTGTCTTTATTACACATGATAGATATTTATATCTGTGATGATGATGTTTTTATTTTAAAAAAATTGCTATTTTTTCGAATCTATATTCTAAGCAAAATATGTGTCCTATTAAGCTCCAGATGAATTACTAAAAAACCCCTATACTTCATTATAATTTTCAGATTTTTTTTCCCTTATTGAATATTAAGCCCCGTTTTCATAAGACCAATAAGTTTGGTTGTTTTTTTTTTCTAACATGATTCTTGTCAACCAGGAACACACGATCAACTCCTTTAAACAGATGAAGAAAAGAGGCCCAGAAAGAAAAAGGATGGAGTTTCAGAAAACACAAATTGCTACTCTCACAACAGGAGACAAACACAATGCAATTCCTCTTGGAATGAGGGTACACATAAACAGAGATAAATTTCCTTACAGAGGTCTAAAAGGACACATTTCCAGATGGGGCAGTGCTATAAAACCAGGTGACATTTCACCTTTAGAGAAAAGAAAATGCAGTAGCTATAAAAATAGAAGTAGTAGTGGTAGTAGTAGTGGTAGTAGTAGTGGTAGTAGTGGTAGTAGTAGTAGTAGCAGTAGTAGCAGTAGTAGCAGTAGCAGCAGCAGCCTTAGCAGTAGTAACAGTAGCGGTAACAGCAGTAATAGTAAAGAGTTGTGACTTCAGATATTCCCTGGAGTGGTTCTTCCTTGATTGGAAAGAGTTGCAGTGCTATAGCACAGTCCGCAGATCAGAAACTTGCTGGAAGGAACTGTGTGATGTAGACAAGCACGCAGAGCAGGTAGTCGTGTGTTTCTTTGCTAAATTCTTACAGAGGGAGTTGCTACTCCTGGGACTCACAGATGTTCGTTTTCATACATTCAGCCACCACACAAGCCTTTATCTTTATTCTAGGAGGGCATTTATGTTTGGTTCTAGGCAAAGTTGCCCACAGAAAATTGCTGTCCTCTCCATAGTATGTACAACCTATCATGTTTTATAGAGTAGTTCACATTCACTTTCATCATAAAGCTTTCAAATTACACGGGAAGGAAAGTTGTTCTCAGAAGCGGAACAAGAAGGTTATGTCAAAAGATGCTATCTCCATATGTCAAAATCATTTCCTTAGTGGAAAAGTTGAGAATAAATGAAAGGTTAGGCTGGAGCCAGGGGATGCACAACATCCTTCTTTCCTTACAGAAATCGCATAGTGTGGTTTGGATCAACAATATTTTTCCAACAAAATCTCCTCAACAATATGAAACACTTTTACATGGTTGCAGTAAGTTCACAGATGTGCAGACCTGGGCTTTTTGAATTTATTGTGTTGGTGAGCTCTATTTCTCTCTTATGAATTATACTCTCACTCTTATTCGGACTTATCAGACCAGGAAGCATGCAAAGAATTTTCAGGTTGCCTTGACTACTCTGACATAGCCTCAAACCCAAGTTTGTGGTTTTCAGTTCTGCTTTATTTCACTCTTCTCTTAGTGTTATCAGAATAACCCAGACAAGAAGAAACTTGTGTGTTGAAAAATATATGCAAAATATAAACCTTAAAACTATTACCATGCAACAAAATGATCAGTTTAGAAGCCATTAAATATAAGCCACATGATTGTTATTTTACCTTAGTTAAGAAAGTTTTCAACTACATCTAAGAAAAATATTGGTACAATATTATATTAGAAGAATAATATTGAAAGTAGCAAATAACTTCTAACTTTGCCTTGCATTCACTGATGATAAACTATGGACAGTGGTTTATAATGATTTACCATTTTATATATATATATATATAATTGATATATTATGCTATATGGCATTGTATAGATACTGTCACATATACACATTAAAAGATGTATTGAATAATGTATAATAGAACATTTAAGTCACAATATGCATTATTCAGTACAAAATTATTGGATCCTATAAAGTTTTTTTGGTAATTCTGAACTGCATTTCCTTAATATGTCTATAAATTAATACAAGCAAATAGATAAATGAAATCTATCACAAACTTATAAATATAGAGAGACTTTAAGCTAATTAATTTGTGTCATTTAATAAATAATATGCTTCTTTAAAAAACCCCACAAAACCAAACATAAATCAAACACCTTTCTATCAAAGATGTGGTAGAGTTCCTATCATTGGAGTTTCTCAGGATGAGACTGTAGAAGGTACTAGATAATCTTATTGGAACTCTCTTTTCCACAGAAGGATGGATAAGACAATCTTTTGAGCTTGCTTCAAACCTGAGCTGTTCTATAATTGTATGAAAAGACAGGAACTGTAACTGGAATGGTCAGATAGGTGATTTGCAGAGATTCCAGACAAGGTTAATGAAGAGAACTGCACCACTGTGCACGGTGGAGCAGTAGGGTTATGGCCTCCTTGTGTACCAGTTGTGAAGTGTGAAAAACTTTTAAACTGAAAATTAAGTTTGCAAAATTCAAATAGCTTCTAAATAGTAGCTCCTATCATTCTAAACAGACATTTGTAGACTAGCTCTCAATCTTGCTGCTCATTCCAGCAGGAATGTTTACTTTTGAATGGAAATACTATCACTAGCACAGAAATAAAAAGTCTAACAGGTCTAGCTACTGGAAGTGAGAAAATCACCAGGATGCCATCCCATCAGTGTTGCTGAATGCTTCTCATGGCTTTATTGTTTATTTAATGCCTCATTGAAAGGTAATCTCTTACATAATGTTGTGGAAGACCAGGCCTAAGCATGTTTTGTACCAATATGTCTTGACAAATGTACATAAGTAGGATAGTCTACATATTTACCATTCGCAAAATTACGACCCTCTGGATCTAATAATTTAAAATAATGATTCCACTTATGGCAGATAAAAGGTGTTTAAATAAAATACAGTTATCATTTATTTCACAGTTGGTTTCAAACATACTGATGAAATGAATGTTTTGGGCTGTCTGGAAAAGAATAAATTAATGAAAAATCAGTCAAAACCCTTTAACTTTCAATAATGTGTATTTGGGACAAAGGAAAGAGAGAAGTTGTGACTGAAATCTGTATTACCACAGCGATTTCATGATTTCTGCTCTCATGTCTACAACACCACTGGATGCTCTTTAAAGAATATAATGAAAATAACATCCCCGTAGGTAATTACAGCAGGGAATGCTGCAGTCAGCTGACTGCACCTCCTGTCATGGGACAGAGAGGTAATCTTTCATCCTTCTTTCCTGTCAAGTAACAGAACAAAAATAGGGAGCAATTTTTGCCAGCGTGTCTGTATGTCCCCGTAAGCATTGCCCTCAGTAGAGCAGCTAAAGTCAGCAAATTGCCATTCATTTTAAAACATTTTCAGCAGTTACCTCTGGGTCCTGTACATGTGTGTACCCATAACAATGTGTCTCATTCAAGTGGATCCACTGAAGCCAACGAGATTGCATTGTGACTCAGTTAAAATCATTCCATGCTTTCAGAGCTGTGAGTTTCCAATATTGCAAATATCATATGTTACTTAAGCACATTATGATTCATTCAGACATACACACTTTGGGAAAGAAAAACGTTTCAAAATTCAGACTTTTATATATTCTGCGCAAACATAAAACACATAAGAAGCATTTTCCAAGACAGAACTATAGAGAAATCTGTGTTGACTTAGTCTGAAAACTTGGATTGGAACGTATTTTATAATTACAAAAAAAAGTTTTCTTGGCTAGTATAATGGAGTATAAGGAGTTTCTGCTCCTTGTATGTGTGATTTCTCTACAGTCAGAACATACCTGAGAAACTCAGGATTAAATGGGGAGAGATGTAAAAGACCAGAACGGATACAGAGCACTGTAGATGAAAGGCAACACAAAATGTCTTGGTAGATGCGCTTTGGGTAGGACAAATAACAGTCTGATATTAAAGTATCTGACATGCATTAATTATATGTTTTAGCATTTGGCCTTTTGAATTTTATTTCATTCTTCTCATTTGTTGCAGAAATTTGTTCAGATACCCCCTTGCTTCATACATCCACCCACAGAAACAAAGAGAGAGAGGTCAGCACTGACCAATAGAGAACATGTTTCCGGACTGAGTTATCTCACTATTCAGAAAAGCAGTCTCTCAGATAACATCATTTGCTATCTACTGTTGAACAATCATTTTGGAAAGACTCTTCAATGTCATCTTCAGCAAATATGTCCCCTGTACAAATTCAGATATATTATTTTCTTAATAAAAAACACCAGTTGGAAGGGAAGAAACATGAAATAGCACTATATGGGAAGTTGTGCTCTTTCTGGAGCCCCACTCAAAGCAAGAGTTGCCTTGAATACTTTTCTAAAAGATTTCAGTTGTGTGTATTCCAAAATTTTATGTAACATTTGTTCTTTTCTTTTTGAGTATAACCTGAGCATTGAGATATTTCAGCTTGTGAGAATATCCTGCTACTTGGTGCAGAGATGCTGGCACTTTGTCTTCTTTGTAATAAAAGGTCAGAGCACATGGTCTGAGAAAGTTTTTTACTTAGTTTGAACACTTCTCCCACTTCTTTCAAGAGTTCCCTAGTGCCAAAACCAATTCAGGTAATAAAAGGTCAACATGTTCAATGCCCTCATTAATTTTCTGTCCACTAGTGAGTGACTCAGGTCCTTCTAACTCCTTCTAAAAAATTATGTAGGTTTAAGACATTCCTTACAGTCTCTTTTCTTTCCCAGCTAGCTGATATGAGTATCCCTACATCATTTTCATTACATTTGCTCATCACTGGTGAGGTCCAACCAGGATTGGATCCCCCAGTACAAGAGAGATATGGATGTACTGGAGAGAGTCCAACAGAGGGTGCCAAAGTGAGGGCTCATGGGGATCTTATTCATGCTTACAAAGCACAAAGACAGACCCAGGCTCTTTGAAGCAGTGTCCAGTCACAGGACCAGAGATACTGGGCACAAACTGAAACACAGGAGGTGTTTCCGTCCGGACATCAGGAAACACCTTTTCACTATAAGGGTGACTGATCACAGGTCACCCAGAGAAGTGGTGGGATCTCGGGCCTTGGAGAGATTCAAAAGTCAGTTTAAAATGTTATCTATGGTCTAAAATTCATTGGATTTTCAGATATAAATCTAGTCTATAAATACATAATTATATTTCCAGACAAAGGATTAAATATGATTAATTATCTACTTAGGAGAAAGACAACATTTCTTCTCTTCTTTTACTTACAATAGGAAGATTCTGTTCTACTTGCATTTTTTATATACTTCATGATCTGCAATGTTTTGAAAAACTAAAAAAAAATTCATGTGGGTATATGTTTGAACACTTACACAGTATGTGCATATCATCCATCAGTGGGCCAGCTAATTCAGACAGCACACTTTATTTCACTTTACTATTATGCAACTGTATAAATAGAAAAACTCTAATTTCATATTCTTTTCTATACTTGTTCAGAAATTAAGTTCAGTAGATCCTTTGAAATTAAGAAGGATTATTTTATTTTAGAGGTCATTGGATTTTCTTTTGTATATTTATAATGAACAGTTTAGATCATTTATATGATGAATCTTGTATTCCCTAGTTTTATAGAGAAACAAAGAAAATTTCAACAAGTGCAGCTCATTTTCAACCAAGCCTGTGTCTACAGAACAGTTATAAATGAGGTGTTTTGGCACTGGAAACCCCACAGAATCTTTAAAGAAACTATAATGTTCAAAAGCATGAGAGCCATCGTACAAAAGTAAAGATTCCATCTCAGGAGCTAGCTAACATATATACTTCTACTAATCTCCTACTGTGTATCTTCATTTTAAACATTTGCTGCCTTATTAACTGGACTAAAATAGCATGTGCCTGTACCAGTTAGGACTGGAACTGACCCTGTGTACATCTTCCCACTGTGTTCCTGATGGCAGTAGCCTATAAGCCTGAGATGTGAGTCAGGTTTATATCTTTATGCTCTTACACAGGTACAACCGAGTAGCCCTTCCAGCTCCATAATGGACTTGTGCATGCCTGGCACCTTGACAATGCACCATGTTCAAGCTGGCACACTTGAAACGAGACTTTGCTAATACATCCCTGGGCCATTGAACTTCTGTACCACTGGTATTGCACTTCATGTTAACTGGTGTTTGAAGCATGATCAAAAGTTGTGAACAACTACAATAAAGAGAGTAACACTGCAATCTCCCTTCCCATTACTTTTTTACAGTACATATTTTCAGTGTATTTTTTAAACCAAGAGTGGAGAACAAGAGATGAAGTAGACATTTTTCCTTGCAATTATTCCCTCTCAAACAGTAACATTTAGCCCCCAAAATGCTGTAAAGGTTTTAAGCTCTACCTCTGAAAATCTGCAGGGAAAATACAAACATTGGATTTGCAGATTTAAACCCTATTTATGGCAAACAAATCCAACAAGTTATTGCTATCAGAATGAGGAGGTCATACTCTCATGTTCCATTTACTCTCAGTTGCACCCATTCCTTTTGCTAGGGAGCCAGTTACACTTACACGACCCAAGAAAAATAAACTAAGAAAAATATACAAAGCTTTCTTTCTGGTTACAATGGAACTGAAGCCTTAAGGAAAAGGATTTCACATTCAAAAAGTTGAAAGGAGGTGAGGTGCCAAAACAGTGAGCTGTTGAGTCAGCTGTTCCCAGGAGCAGATCTCTTAAGACTGCAGTATATCATAGCCTGTATTATTTTCACTGAAGCATTTAATTAATTACCTATATTATATTACATGAATCACATTCACGAAGGTGTAACTGTGTCTGAAATCCTGTCTCACTCTCAGATCCAAATGAGCAATTTTGAGATGTCGAGACTTGCCTCTTCATATTCAGGTGTCACAATCCCGAGTTTTTCTCTCTGCCATTTGTACCAAAAATCAAAATGTGTCAACCATTCTGACAGAGCGTGTCCTGAAACAGATCTTTCTTTTCTGTAAAGTATCACTTTAAAAGTTGATGCCAAAATTTTGTTTCTTTTGCTCCTTTTTGAGATATAAACCCAAATCTACTGGTAGCAAACTGTTCCTCCTGGCTTGTGGAGGAGTCTCCTTGATTCAGCTAAAGTCCTGTTACTTTATGCAGCATAACCAGTAGCCCTTCTGGGCTGGGTCACAGAACAGCCTCTATGCCTGGTCGTTAGTATTCATTGTATGTGGATTTTAGTATTCTTTCATTATGTTGCTGTTTTAAATGTTTCTAATATTTGACAGTTGGTAAGTATAGAGTCAGGGGATCCACATGTGGCTTAAAAATGATAGGCATTTTATGTATAAGCATTGTTTATAATATGGAGATATTTGATAAAATTAAAAAGCAGAGAAAAATAATCAGGGATAAAAAGAGAAAATGGAGGGATTTCAAATAGGACTGTTCCTTGTGGGGCTTTGGTAGCAATGACAAAGTGATAGCTGGGAAAAAGGAGGAAGAAAATAATCACATAATCATTTTTATATTTAACACACAAAAATTTTGGAAGTTTCTTCCCTTTGTAGATAGTATTTCCTTAAACTTTTCAAGAATTAAAAAAAATATACATTGTTAACAGCATTGGAATAGGGTAAAGCTTCATCTGTGATACTGCAGAAAATTCAAAGTCTGTCTAAGCAGGAATTGAACTAATGTCCACTTTTTGTTTGGTACTTATAAGCCACTATGTTCCTGAACAGCAGCATTATTTGAAGGGAAAGCCAAGATTTTCAGGCCAAATGACAATTGAAGAAAGAGGCCAGCTTACAGGGTTTCACACCCTTCTTCAATCTTTTGTATTCTCAGTACCTTCTTGTAAAAGCCCAGCACAATTCACACACTGCAACCTTAAACACATCAAAGATAGTGAAAGGTGTCAGTCTTCCCATCCATAAGCATTTGCCTGACTAACAGTTGAATTCAATATGACAAGGGTCAGAGGTTTTTTTTTCAGATCCTGTCAACAGCAATTTAAAATCAGTGAAGCTGGTTAACATTTTTATTTCCTGAGGTAGCCAAAATTATGTCTGTCATCTAGAGTGTCTTTAACCTCAAAGTCTGACAAGTGAGCCCTTGTACTTTTGATGGCCTAATTAGCAACCTTTTCAAAATGCCCAAAGTGACTCTTAGGAGAAAAAGTTAACATAGTGGTTTCTGTCTTTCAGCCTCTTTGGGTAAACTTAAGGAAATCTTTAGTTAATCAGGTATTTTTGCATTATCAATTAATCACACACTTTGGCATTGTGATTTAAAATGTCACCCCAATGGTCTGAAAATTATATTTGGAAATATTAAAGAGCAGCCAGTTATGAAATCAGCCGATAGGTCAGGAAGCATTACCTTAAGTTTTTTTATTAATGAATTCCTTGACAGTGTTAAAACCATTGACAGGTAGCAGGCAAAGTACTTTGCAGAACCCAAATGTAGCCAAACTAGAATCAGGTAAATAGGAACTGGGCTGGGCATGCTTAGAAGTTCATCTATTTACTTACATTATATGTAATGAAAAATGATAAAATAGTTCGAGGGAAGGGACCTTAAAATTCATGTTAGTCCAACTCCCCTGTCATGGGCAGGGACACCTACCACTAGACCAGGTTGCTCAGGGCTCCATCCAAGTTGGCCTTCAACATTTCCAGGGGTGGGGCATCCACAACTCCTCTGGGGAATCTTGTTCCAGCACATCACCACCCTCCCAGTAAAGAAATTCTTCCTTATATCTAATCCAAACCTTCTCTCAGTTTGAAGCCATTACTCCTTTCCCTGTCCCTACAGGGTAAAAGGTTCTTTGCCACCTTTCTTGTAGGCTCCCTTCAGGTACTGGAAGGCTGCACTTACATCACCCTGAGGTCTTATCTTTTCCAGGCTGAAAAATCCCAGTTCTCTCAGCCTTTCCTCACAAGAGGTGCTCCATCCCTCAAATCATCTTGGTGATTTCCTCTGGAGTAACTCCAACAGGTCCATGTCCTTCCTGTGCTGGTACCCCAGAGCTGGATGCAGCACTGCAGGCGGGGTCTCACCAGAGCAGAGCAGAGGGGCAGAATCCCCTCCCTCACCTGCTGCCCACGCTGCTTTGGATGCAACCCAGAGCATGTTTGGCTTTCTGGGCTGCAAGGGCACATGGCTGGGTCATNCCCAGTCTCTCACCCACCAGCAACCCCAGATCCTTCTTGGCAGGGCTTCTCTGGATCTGTTCATCCCCCAGCCTGGACAGATGTTGAGGGTTGCTGTGCCCCAGGTGCAGACCTTGCACTTCGTCTTTTTAAATCTCATGACATTCTCATCGGCCCAATTCTCAAGCTTGTCCAGTTCCCTCTGGATGTCATCCTATCCTTCAGGTGTGTCAACAGCAACGCTCAGCTTGGTGTCATCTGCAAATTTGCTGTGGGGGCACTCAATCTCTTCATCTGCATCATCAATGAAGATATTAAACAACACTGGTCTCAGTAAGGACCCCTGAGGGACAGCACTTTTCACGGATGTTTACTGGCACTCTGAACAGTTGACCACCACTCTCTGGATCTGACCTTCCAACCACTTTCTTATCCATGTAACAATCCACCCATAGTATATATAATGGATAGGGTGATCTTCATGGGTCACTACCTAAAGACACTGACAGTGCAGCTCTAATATCTACTGCATATAATGTACATAGTGTGAACAGTAGGAAAAAACCCATGTAAATATAAAATGCACAGAAGAGAAGACAAAAATAAAAGGATAGAAAAGTAATTTCAAGCAGAGCAGGATTAAGGTCCTGTCATCAACTGCCATTGAATATAACTTGTACAACTACAGAGCTGCAGAGTTATATCTCTCTTTTAACTCTAGCTCTCCATCCTTGCTATGATTTTGTCCATTTAGTGGACAGTTTAGTGGAAAGGATAAAAATTATATTAAATTTATTTACACTCGTATAGTTGCAAAAATAAAAAGATCAGTCAACAAAGTTGCTCTGCTACTTCCGAAGTCACATCAATACAGAATTATACCCTCCTAATTAATTCCGTAAGCATGACATTGAAAATAAGTTTAGCTTTTGAGATTAGATTGTGATACCACATGTAAGAAATTATCCACATGCATGTAATGTGTCAGACAGAAATGTCAGATGCAGAAGAGTCATGCTGAGAAAACTGAAGAACAAAGGGCAGCTATGAAGACATATAAAACGGGAAGAAAACATTGAAAGCGAGTGGAAGAAGCAAAGCAATGTAACTGTGATATAGGCAAATGTTGTTCTGGGTTAGAGGCTGAAGGATCATGCTGTGCCTGATGCTATTCCTCTCCCCTTTCACTTCAGAAATAACGATTAATTTGGAGCAAAAGTGAATACAACTGTTCAGCAGCAAGCTGGATAAGCATAGATTGTATAGTTTTAATGAAATTAATGGACCTATCTGAGGCTTTTATCTGGACCAATGAATAGAACCATGTGAAGACTTTGACCGCCGACGAGGGTGTTAGAATGAGTCTGTTTTCTTTTAAAAAAGGAAAATATTAATGAGCTTGAACTCTGAATACCTATCTGATACAAAGAAGTGGGGTATTTTCTTGTTTGTCAGTCTTCAGAAATAGACTACAAGAACACAGAAAATGATGTGTCTACATTGTCAAGTTTCTGGTTTAGGGATTAGTTATTAAAAATCTTTTAAAAATCTGAAAGCAGTACCTGTCAGTTCCCAATCCCCCTCCCCTCACCAGCATACAAAATTGTGTGTACATTTAAAAATATGAAGATGACAAAGGCAACAATAGCATTAATGGCATAGAACATATTTCTAATTTCATTTATATGGAATTGCCCAATTACTGCTCTTTTATTTTAATAAATCTCTATATATTTTTTCTTGTATGCTAAAGACTGCCATTTCATAAGTCATATATTCTCAATGGAATTTCTTTCTTATGTCAATAACAGGGACAATACTAGACACATATTAATGGGATTAAAGCAAAAAATACATGTAATTTCTGCATGGCCTAACATCTGTTCTTCCACCCACTCTCTTGGAATTGGATGACCAGCCTCACCACAGTGCTTTCCTCTTCTTCTCTTCTTACAATGAATACTTGGACACAGAAGTCCAGCTCCTTCATGAAGGTGGGAAAAAGCATTTCTTCCTCTGAAGTGATTTTGAACATCAGATTGCTCCAGCCACGCTCCCAAAATGCCCAAGTTTTCCTGGATCATTTGCTATTCAAGTGGTAGTACATTGAGAAAGAAAAGAGTTTTCATTTCCATTTAATAAAGCTATCAAATATAGCCCCTCTTGAATGAAAAAAGAAATACATAAGATTATGATTTCAAGGTGAAAACAGCTCAAACATTTAACTGCATGAGCCAAACCCACTTCTACAATAATTCCAATTAAGACAGAGCTCAGTTCAGCTTCATATGTGGAATTTCTAGGCTATAAAAAATGTGATTATATTTAGTAATGTATTTCAGATGGAGACTGCTATAGTAATACATTTCAAGTGAATACCGTCTGCAGATTTTTAAGAGATGGATGCTTATAGAAGTAGTCTTTTTGTCACAATTTTCACTACTCACATTTAGTGTAAATTGTTCACTTATTCTGTGAAATGGTTGCCAAAATCATATATCTTATAAATAGGTTATCCTTTTTTTTTTTTTTTTTTGCACTAACTTCTCAAATCATGCACAAAGAGAAAAGAAAAGCCGGTTGCTAAATAAACAATTCACAAATAAATGTTACTGCTTCCAGTCCTTTTACTTAAAACCCTTGCTTCCAGCATATTTGCTTTCAGCTTTGCAGGGAAAAATATCCAGATATTGTTTTGAACAGATTATGTGTAGTTTCATGTGACTCAGGCTGCCTTTTTGTGTGCTGCGTATACTCCCAGTCTTTTTAATTCATGTACAACACAATCTGTCATTAATCTTACATCATGAGATAAGAAGTAGATGCATTAGGAATGCTGGTTGAGTAGGATGCCTTCGAAGGAAACTAAGAGATGTGATAACGCGCATACGAAACCATCTGCATGGCAAAAGTTTATAAGATACAGCAGCGATGAAATAGCAAGATAAAGAAAGACAAGTAACATTAGAACAGAATGATTAATGAAACACAATTCCATAAGATCATGGCAGTAACACAGCGTCACATGAAAAATCAAATAAAACCTTTGAGGTAGAAAAGGAAGGGCATTTGATAACGTTATTGGGTTGGCAATATGGACACTCAGGGCAAAAAAAAAAAAAAAATCTGCCATATAGGTATGTTAAATAGATATTTAGTAGACGTTAACCAAGCTAGAGAGATTTTTGCTCCTTGTCAGAGTTAGATTTTTCCCTAGTTTCTGTAGAGAGATTCTGGCTGGATTTAAATCATTCTAGAGTGTGATGAACTGATTTTATTGCATGAAACATTTTCTACTGCAGTGGAATGGAGATGATAAACTTTTCAAAATGCAATAGGAAGGTCATTTCTCTTTATTCGGGATCAGATAAAGCTGCCTTAACACCCAGCTCTGAATAATAATTTCAAACCCATTCTTTACATCAATTACTAAACTGCTTTCAAGAAAATTCTGGATTCTAGGTATGAATCTTTACAAATCTTAAATATATGCCAAATGAATCTATAGAAAAATGGGTGGATTTTTAGCAAATAAAAAGCCTTCTATCCAGACCCAGCCAGCCCCTGAAGGCGAGGGTAAGTGAGGTTCTTGTTAATAGATCCCTTAGGGCAGATTAGAGTCAAACAACACTGGGTGACAGGTGTTTAGATAGATAAATAGATAGATAAGGTTTATTTTAGAACAATTTTCCTGCAATGGAAAGAGGCATGTACCCTTTTTGCTTATCATTATCTATAACAATATAACAACATAAAAATAGAAAGATATCACCACTCATGGATCCAGTGACAAGACTTGATTGTTGTAATTTCAGTGTCTGCTGGTTGAAGTGATAGTGGCCTCTTGATACCTGAAGGGTGGGGAAAGCCCATGTAACACAAAGTTCAGTGGATGGAATGCCCAGGTGTGGGAGGAATCTTTGATGCTTTATGACACCTTCTAGAGATGACAGCTACTTCTCACTCAGCATAGTTGAGCTGATTATGACCCATCAGAAGGGATGAATACCTTCAGGCCTATGTGTGAATGTCTAGATGTCTTCCCTGGAGGGGACTTTTACACCTGAGTTGGTTGTGTAAGAGACACCTTTAGCACGATAAAAGGCATTATTCCACCTTCACAGGATCTGCCTCTTCTCCTATCTGGCTCAAACCCCAGCTAGTAGCCTCCAGTGGTGGCTGAACAACCCCTCTTCACCTGGGCTTTTACCTTGCACATCATCAGCAAAGCACCCTCTGGTTTTGCAAATGGCCAATTATTTGAGTCATTAACCCTTAACATTTCAGTCTCTCACACCATCATTGTATCAAATGCAAAAAGCTGTGTCTCATCTATCATGATGTCAGATTGTGTCTCTGAGCTAGCATTGTGATCAGCACAAAAGTTAGCCTGGCTAATTCTCCTACTGGTGCTCTTACTATTTCCTTGTGAGGGGTGGGATACAAAAGGCACCAAGGGATCTTAAGGCATGGAAAATCTATTATGATTTTAAATCATAGTCAAAAATCCATATAATGTCAAGACACTCTTCTAAATTAGAGGCCACAGATGGAAGAACTCGTAATTGATTGTCTGTCAGAGTTGAAATTAAGATACAGTTTAATTACATTCTTATAGCAAATATGAAGACAAGAATTGTTGCAAAAATCTATAATTCCGAAGAAAAGGTTACTATCCAAAAACATATTAAAAAAGTAGAAGTACTTATTGTTCTACTAGGGAGGATCATTTAACTTCAGCCATGTAGGTAGACATAAAGAAACACCACATGCCCAGACTGCAATGCAATTTTCAGGAGGGGCAATTGTGGGGCTTCCTAACTGCTTCTGACCAAAGGGTGCCAACAGAGCTGATAGGCACTAGGAATTGCTGAGGTTAAAATGGACTAGACCTTACAGCAATTTTAAAAAGGAGTGTTACATGAACAAAAGTGAACAAATAACACTTGGTTGCGAATATACTATTTTTTAAAAACAAATTTGAATAATTGTGATTAACTCCTCATTGTTTTTAATGTCACTAATGCCGCCTCCATTATGGATAAGTGCCTATATTTCAAGTAAAGTAGCTGAACAGTTTGAAGTAGATTAAATTCATGGGTTTTCAGTCTTTAACTCCAAGACAAACAGAGAGGTTTCAGCACTGAAAGCAAAATAAATGCAGTGGCCTCCAGGAGCTTGTTTCAGTGTTCTCTGTCTTGTTTTGGAAATATTTTCACCCCCTCCTAACAATGGTCCTGTAAGGTTTGAAAATTTTGGGTTCAAATAAAAAATCCATTGAAGACAACAGAGGAGCCCTTGGAAGTTCCTCCATCACCAAGTGAGGAGAGGACCTGAAGGGGTGGTAGGCTGGGGGCCAGGACCCTTCTTATATTGTCTGTCTGCAGTGTTGATTGCAGTCCAGATATAACTCAGGCTTTGTGCATGACCTGAACACTGGAGTCCAGAAACATGGAATCAGTGGTATCTAAGTATTTCTTTGCTAAAACCATATCAGAAAATAACAGAGATTCCAAGTACAGCATGATTAGTCCTAATGCAGCTAATATCCCCACTCTTCTGTGAAACCATGATGTCCCTGTTCAAGCTGGCTGCTGGGAAAGGCTGTTGGCTAACAGTAATTTTGGAGGTATTTAAAAGACATGTAGTAGCGGTGCTTAGGAACATGATTCAGTGGTGGGCTTGGCTGTGCAGGGGTAACAGTTGGACTTGATGATTTTAAAGGTCTTTTCCAACCAAAGCAATTCTGCGATTCGATTTTATGATTCTGCGATTCTGTGATCAGACACAGGGTGTGAGGGAGTTTGTTTTTCTGAGCCTAAAACCAGCCATTTTTTGATTAGCAGTTCAGTGATAAGGAAAACCACATACCACTCCTTATCCCTGTATCTTGCTTTTTTCATTACTAGTGTAGATGAAGCCCAAGGCCCTGACCATCCTCTGGAATACAGTCTGAAGAAGTTTTTTAATGTGAATTTGGATGTTTACAATGTGGATGTTAGGAGAGTTTTGCTGTTGAGGGAAGCCTTGGACTCCAGTTTAACAGATGGTATATCCCACCGAATTCAGCAGCTGTTTAAACAAACCTGTGGAGCAGTAAAAAGGAAATGAATTCACATGAACTTGAATGTAACTTGCACAGCAAAGGTTTGATTCAGCTCTTTGCAAAAGACTTCAATGAGATGTTTTAAAAGTATTGAACTGTGATAAAACAGTAAATGTCTTTTTTGTGTGCCTTCACAGAGATATATATATACACACACACACACCATAAAGAAATATATATATATATATAAATATATATATATATTTAAAATATTTAGTAAGATCAATACTGTTAGAAAGCATTTAACATGATAGCCTCTCTATTTCCAATCATAACATTTTGTCTAATTATAGAATGTGGCACTTTACCAAATGGAAAATCTTTTCTTCTAGAGGTACCCTGTCATGATTTATCATGTGAGAAATTAACATAGCTGTAAATTTGATTACTACTCCTGTATCCAGTCTTCTGGAATACTTGGTGTTTCCTTACAGGCATCTGTTATTGTATCACAGGTATTTAATTTTTTAAAACAGCAGTATTTTCAATGTAGATATAAATCAATTCATGTGTGCGTATTTGAAGAAGAAACCCTACAGACACCTCGAAAGACAGTAAATTGATATTTTTTTGGTTGAGAATGTAATAGTCATAACAACCATTATGTACATTAAAACTGTAAACCAACTGAAACAGCTACTAGGGCTAATATCAAAATTAATCCAGGAAAAGTCTATTTAATAGTTTGGGGTTTTGGATTCCAAACATATGAGATTGGAATGAATTCTTGCAATGAAAAATAAATAATAAAAAAGGTCTTTTACTATTGTAGCTTAAATAATGCAGACTTTTTTAGGGACAAAGAAATGTAGTGTACCTGGGAGGACAGACCCTTGTCCATTATTGTAGCTGCAGCCATGTTATGTTTACAGATATTTCTACATGTACTTTGTGACGAATTCATTATCAAATTCTATAGAAACATCTGACGATATTCAGATAAAAAAGTCCAGAAACTGTACACTGGGAATGCATTTACTGAAAGAAATAACTATTTTATAATCAACTGTAATGCAAATGAAAAGCTGCTGTTTTATCAGTAGTTCATAGAAATTATAGTAGTAGTTCATATTTTACAATTTGTCCAACTAGACAACTCTGGCAGTGGCTCAGCCCTCTGGAGGGCTGCAGCACCCTCGTGGTCATTGGACCGCTGCCCTGAGCTGGTGGCGAAGGTCTAGGGAGG
>VZTA01001276.1:0-121334 GCA_013398855.1 Mohoua ochrocephala
AAAAAAAAAAAAGATTTTGTGACTCAATGTTTAAAACACATCAGTGGGGGAAAGACCACAGAAACAGCTTTGTTTTCCTCAGCCGGTGTATTCTGCACGCATTTCAGTCACGCCTGCGTATTTCCTTTGACAGGAGGAACAGCTCCTCCTGTTGAAGCCAGCGCTGCCACCGTACGCAGTTGGTGTATGGGGCGGGCTCCGCTCCTGAAACAGCAACGCGCTGTCAGCTAAACCTTGGAAGCAGATTGCGAATTATAGACAACATTTTGGGAGGAAGGCAGTAACGCCCCTCTTCACACTCAGGCCCCAGGCTACCTCTGCAGGCTTGTGAAAGACACCACCTTGTTACCAAATGAATATATTTGGTGAGAAATGAGGACGAGGAAAGGAGGGGTTGTGCCCAGCAAGCCGGATCCCAACCATCACTGAAGTCCCTCTGATTGTACCCAGTCAGCAAGAGCCATCCTGGTGGCATTTTCCCATCACTTTCCTGACTGCAAGAGTGATTTAAAATGAATTAACTGCCCTCTGTACTTGCACATCACCGACTGGATAAATTGTCTTTGTCTGGTCAAACATTTTGAAGTGCTCATTTTTCTGCTAGAAAAAGTATTTCTCCCTTCAATCAAGTGCAATTACCCCAACCATCTCTTTTAATTGTTGTATTTCCAGAAGATATATTCCCTAGGGGCTTTCTTTCCAGTTCCAGTGGATGTTTTTTTATGGGATTATATTGACCTGCTGGGGCTGACATCCGTCTTTCATCTGCAGCAAGCCTGTGTTGAAACTTCATGGGCATGGATGCTGGGATGGCTCATGGGCATGGGGGGAGGGGGCAGAAATGGGGATCCAGAAACACACATGTGAATAGCAGTTCTGCCTCTTGAACTAGAGCCAAAACTCCACAGATGCTCAGCTGGATGAGTCCATATGGAGCCTCTGGGACTGAGACCCATGGAGATGTTACTCAGTTTTGAGACGACTTCCAGTATAATTGCTGAAGTAGCCCTTTTTCTTTATCTCAGCGGGAGTTACAGTGGGAGACCAGAGATATACAGCTTGGCTGTTATTTTACTGTACCTCCAGACTGACAAGGGCAGTGGGAAATCAAAATCTGCTGCCACTTTGCACAGCTTTCGGCTCCAGTGTGATAGGAGGAATCAAAGGAGTGGGAGCATGTTCCCTTTTTGCAGCACATGTGCTTCAGTGCACCCAGATACACAGATAAAAGTCCAATGAAAAGAATGGAATGAACATGAACTTAAGGAAGACCCACCTCAGCTGTGGAATCCAATAGGCCTTCTCCTTAAAGGCAGGAAATGCACTGGCTTTGTACAGCACATTTTGAGAAGATTCAAATACAAGTGATTGAACAGCTTTTATTTAAAAAAAAAAAGAAAAAAGAAAAAAAGAAAAAAGCCACTGTGTTCAATTAACCTTGAAAAATGAATTTGAACTGTTCTTCGATTTATATCAAATGCACATTACAGTAGGCTTTTAAATGTCTGTCTTCTTTCTATCTGTAGTCAGCTTGGTAAAAGATGTATTTTCATTGCACAGGGGTTCCTCCCTTGCCTCTTCCCTTTCTTCTCACACAATAGAAAAGGCATTTTGGACAGAGTTCCTCACTTATCTCCACTGCATTTGTTTTCCAGCATGAATATAGCATTACTGTTGGCAGTACAGCTTACCTCCTCTGCACTAAGCAACACAGCACGAGCGTGCAGAGCCATGACAAAGATGCTCTTCAAAGTGTTCACTGATGCCTAAGTTGCAACACCGAACATTGGTGAAAATACTTGTCCATCCACTCCTGGGAGTCCTGTTCTGTAAAAGAACTCTGCTTTCACATTTGTGTTGTCCCTGCAGGAACAGCCATGTGCTAATTCAAGGATGGTTTAGCCTGTCTGAGTTAGAGGGGGTTGTAAAAAGCCACCTGAAAGATGACAGGTGGAGAACAAACAGTCAACTCTCTCTTCCTGCCTGTTAGGTTACTACTTAGCTTGATCCTTATTCCTGAATCCAGAAGGGAAATTGGTTTCTCCATGCTGCAGAAAGAGTGGAGAAGAATGAAAGTACATTGCAAAGTGGGATCATCTGAAATTTTCCTTTCTTCCAGCAGCCTGGAAAAGAATACACCTCTAAAATTCAGAATAGGATCCTGATTTTGATGCATCTCAGTTGTTGTAGGTTTTTAAACCAGCAGATCTGGACCAGCTCATGACAGGGATGGACCTATGCCCAATACCCTGATCAGCTCAGAAATCGACTGTCACTTGACCTAGATAGATCTGCCAGTACAACATTTGATTTGGGCCTGTGTTTGAGTTAAACTCTGTATGTACAGTAGTGATTCCTCCTACAGGGGAATACTGTGAATAAGACCTGATGGTAACAGAGTCTGATCCCTGGATCATCTACAGGTATTTAAAACTTTAATTTTGAGGAATTGCAAAAACTGTCACTTCTGTGGGAGGAGGAGAGGAAATAAAGCCTCCTGCAGAAACCAGAGCTGATAGACTGTCAGTCACGACAAAGAGGGGAACATCTAGAGGGAAAAGAGAAATATTTTTTGGTAAAGTGGTGAGATAAGAACCAAGTCACCCAGGCCAAGAGAGTCAAAATATATACAAGCTGTCATGAGAAAATAATGCTCAGGGGAAGGAGGATGATATGCAGATGTCTCGTTTGCATGAACAAGGACAGACATATGGAAGGAGAAAAAGACTCTGCGAAAGAAGGTGAGGGAGCAAATAAAGAGTGATGGGAAGCAGTGAAGTCAGTTTGTTTATGGAGAGGCAAAGCATGGACCTGACAATTTGGAGTACATCGCTTTGAGGATGACCTGCTGTATCTTAGTGGAACCTGCTTTCCTGAAATGCATGAGCTCTCAGCTCCTGATGGTCAGGGGTGCTTTAGAAAGGCAAGCAACATCATTCGTGGTTTTGACCTTCTCACATAAAAGAAGATAAATTACATCACTACTGCCTCACCTGCCTCCTTGAGGTAGAGTTGGCTATGACTTCCTCAATTCAGAAGGAAAATGGGAAATTTTGATATAGGAAAGAGGCTCCTCATGCCTGAAAGAACATACTACTTCAGGATAGGCAGTGCAGCTTCTATAAATGGGATCTTCAAGGGATTAAAGAGCAGGGTGCAGGTAGGACATGGCACAGGAAGGAACTGTGGACATTTATTGGCAGGGAAATGGCCGTTGGCAAAGACACTAAAATACCACAGTGAGAAGGAGGAACAGCAAATCCTAGTCATCAGCTGTTCCGTGTGTGACTATAAGCAGGTTGTAGCTGCAGTGCTTTTCTCATCCCATTATCCTCTGGAAAATATTTCCCCCACCCCACACAGCCTCACATGTCCATTATGTAAAGAGGGAACAGTCATACCCTGTCACAGATCTCTACCACACCTGCATCCAACATTAGGGCTACAAAAGCCCATCTTGTATTTCATCAATCTGACCTACAAAAAAACCTAAGCATTTTAGCTCTATGATTACAAGTGTATCCTTCTGTCCTTATTTCATATAACTTCTTTTGTCACTAGTGACCATATTCTGTCTTTCTTTTTCCATATCCCTTCAGCACTGAGTGCTGGTATAAAAGCACCTCTTCAGAGTCTGTTCACTGTATGCTACATTGTGTCTGTGCTTCTCCCTCAGCAAAACAACCTACCTACTGAGGTCCTTTGCCCTGCAGGGATCACTATCACGCCCTTGAAAGAAGATGAGATAACACTGAGAGGAAGGGTAACAAACAACAAGGGGAAACTCAGTGACCACAGAAACTGGGCGGCTGAAAATGAGACAGCACTGACCTGTTCTTCTACGCAGAGACATCATCATTCACCTTGACTAATGAGCTGTGTGCCACAAAATGAGCAAAACCCGGGATTCAGCTGCACTGAATAACCTCTACTGCAAGCTGCACTAATAGGTAAACATCACCTGGTGAAGAGGGAACAGGCTTAGCAAGCACAGCAGAAGTTGCCCATGATTATTACATGAGAGCAGGAAACAAACAGCATTTATTTAAAAGGATGCAGAGAAGAGGTTTTTCGAAATTCTTAAAATAACCATCTCTGTTTACTGTTTTTACAAGTCACCTCATGGAAGATTGAAATGGAAACATGGTTCCCTAAAAACCTCTCTGCTCACCATCTAACAACCCTCACTTTGTCTGTTGGGCTGTGACAGTGGGGATCACTTTGAGATCAGAGAAGGACATTTGTGCTTTGTGCCAGCAGTGAGTGTTTTCTTTTACTGGGACACGTGTGAGTGGCACAACTTAATAGCCAAGGTAGAAGAATTGGTCACTGACACAGCAAGCAAGAACAACTGGCACCAGAATTATTCGTTCTCAAAAGTGATGTGAGAATATTAAAAGATATGTGCATCTGTAAGCTTCACTGCTCCAGGGAGCTATTACTAGCCACTACAAGCCAGGTGGCTGGAAGATGGACTAGCTTCTAGCATTTCAGGATATGCAGCAGCATATCAAAAGAAGACTGAACTTCCATTAATGTTAATGGAAAAGCTTTTATTATCTTCAGTAGTATGGACACAGTCCTAGCTGGGCGAGCTTTGCTAGGCGCTCTGAGACAGGCAAACTCAAAAGGTACTGACTTAAAGCACTGCCTGGGTGCAGCATGTAAGACAAGGCATTGTGCTGGGGGTGGAGAGGCAAGCAAAGGACAACAGCATATCAGTTTGAATCCATGGGGAGAAGCAACAAACAGAATGCGATACTCAAGCTGCAGACTGGCCAGAGAGAGAGAGCAATATCTGTCCTGCAGGGGAAAAACATTCATCTGAGATTCAGATTAGTTAAGAACATGCGGCATGAGTAATACAGTCTTATTCATCCCAAGTCTTTCATTCATTCCTGTTCCAAAGGAAGGAAGTAGAAACAGCCACTGATAATGTTTGGAGTTTTTGTGGCAGTGCTCTTTTCAAATTAAAACCAGTAATTTGAACATTTTGATACAAAGGATAATTTATACAGCGGTCACTAAACCACTGCAATGCAGCCTCCACAAGAATAATATTGTTTGAAGTGGCAGAGGGAAAAAGTGGGTTGGTGAAAAGATGATGATACAAATAGCTGTTCCAATGAACAATGTCAGGAAATGCCCTGTGACCGCACAGGACTGGGAGGCCTCCTTCAACTAAGGCAGCATCCAGAAGACACCTGTACAGTACACCTCCGGACTCAGCTTCCCTGTGGAGAAGGGGGGTTGAGTCACAAAAATGAAAGGTATTTTCTTCCCAAAATAGTTCCTTCCTGCTGATGTAGCCCCTAAATACTAGAAGGAAATGAAGGAGGGAAAGATTTAAGTAGCATCCAGATACAGAATTTGGGATTGCCAAACCATTATTGGTAGTTCTCAAGGTTCTCCAATGTGTAGTCAAGGCCTGCTGTGCTGCTTATGAGCACAATACAAAGGCAGTGATTATCTCTTTCTTAGTAATTAGCACATTACACTTATCAGAAATTATTTTTATCTTCAGCAAAAGAGTTATTAGCTCCCCACACCTCAGCATTCATGTTGTCAGCAAGACACTAGGTTCCAACAATAAAATTACTGAGTGCCCCCTGGATGAATGGAGAATGGCACTTGGCTGAGAAGGGCACCTGTTTTCTGGCTTGTCTCAGGGCTAGGCAGCATTTCTATAGCCTTACTGCTCCCTTGGGGTGTAGTTTAGGACAAAAGATGAAGCAGGACCGCATGGAGACCGTGCAATGGAATGAAGAGGTTTGGCTTTTCTAGGATGTCTTTGAAGGACAAAGCAGAGAGCAGGAAAAATGGCTTCAAAGTAGAGAATGAATTCCTAACATCACCTAAATGAAACAAGCTTCTCCCCATTTATGCTATCAGCATATTAATGACTTCTTAAACAGGTTAATCCAAGAAGTAACCAAGTAAAAAGAGAGGACTGTCATTGCTGAATACTCCTTGTATTCTCCTGTTTCTGTCTCTGTGACTACAAGCTGTTTCCTGATAGCTGAAGGGGATGTGTCAGCTGGTGCTGGCCTATGACTCATGGGGAGTGCAATGGACTGGGCAAGACCTCAGTGGCTTCACTAAGTTAAAATTCTTCCATTATAGGAGAAGAAAAGAGCTGGAAGACATTCCTGACTAAAGCACTGCTCCAGCCTTCCCCTGCCTGAAATACCACAGGAGACAAACCCGGGAGAAAGAGAAACCCTGAACATCCCTGGGCAGAAAACCCTCCTTGGGACTGTTCATTGTAGGGGATGGGGCTTTCTTGTGTGCAACGTGGTTAGCAAGCTCTGGAAAAGGACTGGCATGAGTATTGGGCAGATGGCGATGCTCAAGGCTCACACAGATCCTTCCCAATCTCTGAGGAACTCTTCCCATGTCCACTCGCTTGTAGTGTCATCATATGCCACCAAAACAGCAGAGGGGTAGCTGATCGTCAGCTTCAGCAGATCAGAGGCAGCCACCACAGGCCAGTCGCTTGGAGTTTGTCATGACCAGTGCTGGTTGCACCAGACACTATCTTAGGAGGTCTCTTGGAAAAAGCTCTCTACTTAAAAAATTTAATTTAGGTATAATGAAACCTTAACAATTTCTATCTTCCACCAGACTGGATTAATCCTTAGGGGAAAAATATTTTTTATATATACAATACATAGATATTTTATCTCACTCCTGTGAGTGACTGCCTACTTACCCAGTGGGTGATGCTGGCCAGTTATAAGCATATTATATATGCCTCCTTGGCCCTGAAGGCCTGCTTAATACTGGAAATGTCTGATTGGCATCAGGCAGTAGAGATGTCTGAGCCCCTTTTTTTCTGCCAGAGTCCCTCAGCCTCAGACAACAAAAGAATATTTTATTTTTGGCACTTAAAAAAGCCGAGCCGTGCACAGCTAAGGTAGCATTTGCACACATGTAATTGTGTCAGCTAGCTAGCTTTGCTTCATTTTCTCCTACTTTCAGAAATTAAACTTCTGGGAAGCATTGGCAACTTTTACATGACATTTGAGTTAAAAGGAAAAAAACAACACACTCAACAGTGAATTTGATTGCAGAATGACTATTGTGTGACTCACCCCTTTAAGTATAATAATGGAGAGTTTATAAAGTATGCACTTGGGCTCTGGGCTGCCCACCTACACTCAATTTCCTCTGACTGTGGTATGTCCTTTGGCAGCTTTGCAGCTAACCAATACCCCAGAGTCTGAGGAAAACATTACAACTTGTATGGTATTATTGGTCTAAAGGCTGTGGGCTCATATTTCAGCCAGCCAGCACAAGGTTACTTGTAAAACACAACCACACCTTGTGAGAGGAAACAATTCATAGGGCCATGACTGGAAAATGTGTGCTCAGATAATAGAGAGACGAATACATTAAAACTCCTAGATAGGTATCACATCAGAAGGTGATTTTTCCCCTTCTACCACAACATTTTGGCTCCCAAGCCAAGCAGCATGGTAGCTAAAAGAGGAGCTTGCCTGACTACAAACCTGTATTAGGTGACATACAAGTGTTGAGTGAAACTGTGCTCCTTAATTCAGCTACCGGGGTGCCATGCCCTGATGCACATCCAGTGCTCTACATCGTTCTCCCAGTGGAGCTGTGACCACGCCTGTAGAAATCCCTCGCTGGACATTCAGCATATTTCTTGTCAGACCAGGTGAAGGCTGCTGTGACAGTACTGTCTTTCACTCCTGGCATCCTTCTTTAGCTGGATGTGTGTAAGCCATCCTGGAGAAGAGACCTGTGCTTAGGCTGCTTGCGGCCCTCACAGTCATTCAAAGTAAGCATGGCTGTGTGCAATTCTCAATCGTCTTTGGTTCATTGAGGTACATCTCGTACCTTTTAAGCAGTTCGGTCCTCCTACATACAACTTTTCCTGGAGTCTCTTCTAAGGGAACCTAGCCACTCCTCTCTGGAGACAAAGGCTTCTCTTCTTGTCCTGCCAGTCTCATGTTCTTAGCCTGTCAGTCACAGCACAGCCATTAGTCCTAAAAGCTTCTGTTGGGTTTTTCATCTCTTATGTAGGGATATTCTGCTTGACTCGCTGCGCAGCTAAGCACTTTATCAAAAACAGTTCTATATTTATTACTCATAAGTCCCAAGAAGTCATAACAGTTTTCTTCAGCCATGACACCAGTCCACTGTGTTTTGTCAGAACAGTGGACCCAAAAGAGAAGTGGTCTTTGTTTCAGTGGCAGCTGGACTGGCCTGAACTCAGTAGCATCTAGTAAAATCCCAAGTAATAGCATTTCAGAAAGGACACACTAAAATATCAGCATGAAAAGTCCCAAACCAGGGACCTTGCAAAGACAGAACAATCAGTGTTTAGCAGACCACTACAGCAGAGTACTTTAGCACTGGATAGTCTGAAGCAGCAGGCCTGCAACACCCAGCTGGCACATTCTGTGGTTTATTTTATCTTAAGGAAAAACAAAGGTTCACTTCTAACTTTGGGCACACTGAATGATTCTATATTTAGATCGACATTGGACCTCTCACTTTTCACTTAAACATTAAAAAAACCCTCAGTTATTTGTTTTATTTTTAAAAGAATTAATAGAATTCCGATACTGGGTTTGTTGTTTGTTTTGTTTTTTTTTTCCTCAGGATACTCAGACTCATAAAGCTCTATCTGGAAAACTGCAAACAGGCAGTGTGACAGAAATCTGCAGGCTTGACCTTGCTGCTAACCTACTCTGGGAGCATCTCCTTTCTTCTTCTCCCCTCTCACCTCTGTAGATGGACAGAGAAAAGAATGGCATTTCCCTGAGTTTGTAGAGCATCTGAGCAACTTTTTTTTCCTAAAGAGTTGTGACCTCAAAACTAAAGATTAGCACAGCTTCAACCCCACCCCGAGCCATGCAAATACCTCTAACCCTCTCTAACCCTCTGCTCCTCACAGAGCAGAACGTTTTGCCAGATCTGCAGGTGTTAAAAAGGAACCTGTATTGGAAGGGGTAGGGTTAAGGAATGCCTCTGCTCCCAGTGGAATAGCTTGCTCCAAAGTAGCCCTTGCTCAGCAGGGTAGGTCATTCCTTCCTGCTGTCCAGTTTCCATAGCCACATCCTCTGCACAAACTCCTGTGCTGGTGTAAACTCAGCACTAGTGTAGGTAAATAAACACTGAGCTGCTGGGCCCACCCGTTTGCTTCAACACCTTAGGGTGCAGCTACAACACATTAGGTGCCTTCTGAGCAGAGGAGAATAGGATACTTTTCCCTTGCAGTGTTCATTTAAAGCAACAGGTAAAGAGCCAGTTAGGTGTTAGCAACCCAAACAATTGGATGGTCCTGTTCCAAAACCTCCTGAAAGCAGTGGAAGGACTCCCACTGACTTCAGAAAGGCCCTGCCTGAATGGCAAAGTGAAATGTTACAGAGAATGCTGTACATCTTAGTTTATTTTCTAAATGGAACTGAGTTCCGCCTTTTCTACACATGCTGGTAAACTTTCCCATACAGCCACCTTTTTTTTTTTCCCCCTCCTTATCTTTTGCCTCCCTTCTTTGAAAAAAGGCTGATACCACCTGGTCATTTTTCGGTGCTGCAGCTTAGTTGTGAATCCCACTTGCTCCCACAAAGCAAAGCAGAGAGCACTCTCCTCTTCTGGGAACTTCCAGGACAGCCATATAGTGGGAAGGAGCAGGCTACCAAGCTGTGCAGTGGCAAAAGTGTGCTCCTGGCACTCCATACTAACCACTCCACCTGCTTTGAAATTTTTTGTCTCTTGGAGGGCAGCCTTGCTCCTGGGAAGGCAGCTCACTTGCTCCTAAACCTCTGCACGGACTTCGTGTTACTTTGGTTTTGTATGAAAATCAAGATTTCTGTTTAGGTTTTTAACAATGTTTTGTATTTTAGGACTACAAAGCCATGTATCAGGGCACTTCACACAATGTTACTCGCTTTACTAAAGGAAAAATCCCAGAGCTCTCACATTTCAGCTTAATTTCTTCTCTTCCCCAGAACCCAAATGGCAAAGGACTTGACAAATGCAGGGATGGTCTTGACGTCTACACCTATGACATAGGAAAGGAGCTACAGTGCTCAGCAGCAAAGCTGCTGCAGTGTTATGTGAGGAACTGAACAGATCCCCTTCTCCTTCCCAAGCTCGCTCTGAGCAGCGAGCTCAGAGACAGTCAATGGGCTGCCCATTATCTCCTGTGTTTCAGTCAATGCTAAACACAATGCCAGTGCTTTAAAACACAGAAAGTAGCAGTAATAGACTATCATATCAATGTTCTGCTTCACTGGAGCTAATCAGACCTTTTTAGAACAAGCAATATAATTTTGCATGGGGATTATATTACCCAAGGACATTAAATGCTGGCAAAAAAAAAAAAAAAAAAAAAAAAAAACCAAACNAAAAAAAAAGAAAAACCAATCCCCAAACCACCAAACCACAAACCAATTTTTGAGTCGTTTACAAAAAACCTGTTCTTATTGTATAGGAGTTGCTTTCTCAATTCAGATTAAAAAAACCACAAACCCAAACCAACAAGAAAATATCATCTCTTTCAAACAGAGAGCATTATCAAATAATTGCCTTGTATGTGTGGGCACGTACTCATGTGCACATACTTGTAAAAACTGCATGTGTCCCAGCATCACAGGACAGCTAATTTAGCAACGGGATGTGTTGCTGGAAATGCTGCAGCGTGAAGGGCAGCCCATCTGACTGGCAGTGATGTAAGAAGCCAAGCAATTCCAGTTCTCAGAAACCTTTTGCCTCCTGGAAGGCTGTAAATAAAAAGGAAAATACTATCTTTGGTCAGAAGATTGTGATGTTGTGATAAACAGATAATCTGAGTAAACAGGAGTATTTTGTCTGATTTGTGCAAAGTTGTGGCTGAGCAGTTATAAATTATATCACCATATTCAATTACTGGAAACAACACTTCCTGCAACCTTTGCAGTCTGTAGGGAGATATCCCAATTTCAGATGTACCTTTGTTAACCACTGCATCAATTTTTCCACTTGAAGGGGAAGAATAGGATTTCTATGGAGCAGGAAGTTCAAAAAGTCTCTCGATCTGAAGTGTTAAAACATTTGACCGTCTTTGTGATCTTTAAACTCATAGCAAATACAGAGATCCTAAAGGTACTTTGATTGATGTGCACAACTAATAAGAACATTTCCAGTTTTCAGCCCTTCTATTAAAATGCTGATTAAGTCAAGGCAAAAATATTTCATCAAAATATACAGATTTTGATAAGGATTGTAACAGAAGGTCTTGAAGCTTTAAGGTGGATTCTAGCCATTTTTTTCAGAGACAGCGTGAACTGAAAACCTCATCTTTTCCTTTGAAAAGCTTTGAATTTATTCCAAAGCAGAATTGGAAGCAGAATTTAACACTTCAAAAATTGTTCCAAAGAATTGAGGTCTTGATTGGAGGCTGTCCTCTAGTGAAAAAGGACACCTGTGGTGCATATTATAACCAGGAATTCATTCAGGATTGTATATACACGCAGACACACTCGTATGCCTGTGCCAGAAATGGTAGGCCTAATTAAAGGAGCCAAATGGAGCACATGCCTCATTCTGCTTTGTAAAGAATCCTATTATGCATCTGGCCAACAACTGCAGAACATCAGTGCAGCACGGGTAAGCGCTGCTGTAAAGGTAAGAACTGCCCAGACTGCAAGCTGACACCTCAGGGCAGTCAGTGCTCCGAAAGATATGGCAGACTCAGGAAAATCAGCTGTCACGGTGACACTTTTCACAAGGCCAGTGGAGATGCAATGGTAAATGCCACCCCTTGACAGGGTATCATCCAAAGCAACCTTAGGCACAAAAGCTTGTCCTGGCTGCTAAGCTCTCTGGTGTGTCTCCTTGGAGAACCAAGGCAGGACAAGGAACCAAGGCAGGAGAAGCTAGAGGTACAGGACACAGAAATATCAACATCAAGGAGGTTGAGAGTAGCAATGAAGCAGGGTACATTGAAGCTTACTTTTGTCTTGACCTCCTCAGTACCTGGGAGTGAACCCTGTCAAGCAGCTCAGCTGTCATTCCTGGGAGTTTGGCATTCCTTTGTGCTGATGTGACCCTGTCTACCTCGAGTCTTGCTGTACTGTGTTGCATGAGCTTTTGGTCCAACTCCACCTCTCTCCTCTCAGACTGTCGGGGTTCCACCCTTCATATCTCAACACCTTACTAGCGTTCACAGCACTAGTGCAAGTGAGATGACAAAGACAATGGACAAGTGGTTATGACAAAGGCTTTGTGAACAGGAGGGTCCGAGGCCTCTCTCCTCTCTCCTACTATCTGTAGCTATCTGTTTGCACTATCTGTTACCCCACCGGTTTATATCGAGTTACTCTGGCATGACAACCATAATTGGCAGTACAAGATCCTCTTGGTTTAAATCCCAGGAGAAAAACTGATTTCCCTTGTCTATTTTGGTTTTATCTTCTTCAAACTTCCCACGTTATAACTCCAGCATTGTCAAGAAGGAAAAGTAGCATAGATAAGACACTGGCTGCCACTTTACAACCATGTGCCACTTTGAACAGGCGTATGGTCAGAGGTGATGGGACAGCTGATAGCTGGTGCTCACGTGCACTTCCACTATTCCTGGCTCTTGAATAGAGGTTAGGGATTGCGCTTTAGATGGCTAAATCCTGGGGAAAAAACTACCAGTGCCACCAGGGCCCATGAATGGTCACTGATAATTTCTGAAAAAAGGAAAATTAATTAGCCAGTGTTTCCCATTCCATCACTGCTTTTCTCAGTATTCTGCAATTTAAAATAATTTTTCAGATCTTCAGCCAAGCAAGCAAGTACATAGAGATTTTTTTTTTTATGGATAGTGAGTATCTCACTCCCCTCTGCTGTCCTGTCCTTTCCATCCCAGATTGTGCCCCACCAAGCAAAGCTCCAGGGAACCAGCCTGCCACAATGCAGCGTCCGAGTGCTCACACTTTCCTGTCCTGTCAATCCTGTGCACTGCCTGTAGGTAATAAGAGCAGTTAGTTATGTTTTGGTTACTTCGGGTGAGGCAAGGCAGGACATGGCATGAGGAGATAACCAGGAAACAGGATGGTTACGTGCACAGCATCTTCCTAGCAAGACCTTTCAGTGAAGTCTCACAGACGCAGAGGCAAAGAGCAGACCCCTTCCAACCTAGGATTCTTCCCAAGAGCAGCTACAGAGCCTGCCTTGTCCTGAAGTACAATACAAAACATTTGCTGGAATAACCAGTTCAGTGCAGTGAGATTGTAACATGATCTTCCACTCGTGAGTGAAGGTCAGGGGGACCCTTTGTGGGGCTCCAGCCGACTGCAGTGTGCCATCACCAATCATTACACAAGGCCTCGCTAATAGGGGTGAGTGCTTGATGGGCTTTATGCAAGATACTCTGATACAGGGAAAGAGACAGCTGGAATTAGCCTGTCTTGTCAATGACTGCATATGAGAAGCCTGATTTTCACTCCGATATTCACAGAAAGGACTTCCATTATTGAACTCCTTACAGCCTTACAATTTGGAGATGAAAAGACAGAGACAATAGCAGCCCTTTAAACTTTAGCCCTTAATGACCTCAGTAGCAGATTTCTTTATGAGGCAAATACTTGCTACAGCTTTATGCAAAAAAATCCAAACCAAACCAAAAAAACTTCAACAAAAAAAATCCCATAGAAATGTCAGAAACAAACCCCCAAGACCTGATATAGGAAACAGCTTAAGACACAAGACAAGCTGGGAACCTCCATTTTCAGTTGGTCTTTGAGACAAAAATGAAAGGCTTTAAAAATACATTACTGCAATACTTCAGATGAGAGCCACAGCAATGGAAGAGCTCTGGAGCTATGTGGCTGTTGTGAGTTAGCCCTGTCAGGCAGCTAAGCACGACCCAGCCACTCGTTCCATTCCTCCTGATAGCAGGAATGGGAAGAGAATGGGAAGGGCAAAAACTAGAAAACTCATGGGCTGAGATAACAACAGTTTAAAAAATCAAAAAAAGGAAACAAGGAAAAGCAAAAACCAGGAAAAAAATAAGTGAAGCAAAAAAAATCCTCCATAACTGCTTGCCACCAGCCAACCAATACCCAGCCAGCCTGAGCGACAGCAACCCTGGCAAACTTTTCCCCCTAACTTTGATTGCTGGGCACAGCACCATATGGTACAGAATGTCCCTTTGGTCAGCTGGTGTCAGCTCTCCCAGCTGTGTCTCCTCCCAGCTTCTTGTGTCCCCCCAGTCCACTTGCTGGCAGGACAGGTGAGAAGCAGAAAAGGCCTTGACGCTGAGCAGTGCTTAGCAATAACCAGAACATTCCTGTGTTATCAACACTGTCTTCATGACAAATCCAAAAGAGCAGCTATGGTGAAGAGCATTAGAACTCTCTTTCAGCTAAAACCAGTACAATGGCTTTGATGGGGTAATGCGGGGTTGGCAGCACCTTTTACACCCCATTATAAACTAACCTTCCCCTACTTCAGAAAATGCTGGGCTAGGAGCCAAGGAAATGAGTTGACTTTCTGAATATGTATCCCTTTTGCTTCTGATATTTGTATTTAGAGCTGCTGGTGATATGCCTGAATGGCTGCTGACAGGAATGACGGAGTGTCTCCGATTGCAGGAACGTTATCGGTTGAGGCACCACCATCAAATGCTGCGCAGTGATTGCCTGTATCCGGCTGCCCTTCTAAGACTCTGTTTTTTCTCTCTCTCCTCCTCTTTCTGTCTTTTACCTTTCGGGCTGATTTCAGCATCACTGTCCCTCCTTTCTCCTCCCTGAAAGGATATTTTGGAAGTATGGCTGATCGTTGTCAGTTGTAATTCTTCAAAAATGTAAATGTGCTTCAGAGAAGAGGAAATATGGTATCTGTGACTCATCCATACTTCAGGCAAGTTCTCTAGTTCAAGGGAAAATAAAAAGACGTGCCCTAAAAAAAAAAGTTTTAAGACCGGAATAACAAATTTAAACAGGAAGAGATATTGAATACAGCCAACAGGCTTCAGAGGCAGCAAACATCTGATACACAGGAAAGTAACAATAGGCTAAGAAATTAATTATTCCAGATGTATTGCATATCCTGCACGCAAGTGGAATAGCAGACCTCCACTTAGAGATAAGTACAGCCTATTTTGGTTTGCTTGAGGACAGGCACCCTTCTTACACCCATACAGCGAGAAGCGCCCAGCCCCACACAGCTCCATCGACTGCCACGCAGGCAGGGCATCAGCACCTGGCTCTCTACCAGGAACCCTCTCGCTTGGAAACAATTGTGTGCTGCTGTGGTATTTCCTTTCCGCTTCTCCAGCGTCCCTCTTGACGAGTCACTGAGCTCAGACAGGACGGCTTTAAAGGGCCACAAGTTGTGCGTGTGCAGAACAAGTGGGACAAATCCTTGTCATCCTTCCGCTGCTGCCCATGAGCAAGGCTTGCAGTCCTGTGAAACAATGCCACTGTGTCAGTGCCTGCCTTGCAATGACAGCTCACACACTTCACTCCCCATTCCTGGCCATCCTGAGGACCGCAGCTCACGCAGCACACTCACCCTGAGCTCCTGGGCAGCTGCTGTTGGCACGGGAGTGATCACTCCGCTGGTTTGTACAATATTTATTACTGTGTTTCACGAAAGACAACAGTAACTATTAAAGTCAGGGTTTGGGTGCACAATTCTACCTGCCATAGCATAAACAGAAGCTCAGGTGATTTGAGGAACTTGGATCGGGCTCTGTTGTTGTGAATAAGAGTGAAGGCAGTCTAATCCCATGTGTTTCGGGTCCCAACACAGACATCTGCCATTCACGTTTTAACATCTCTGCAATGACCTAATGCATGGCAATTGCTGGTGGACTGGAAGTGTTTCCATGGCAGACTGCCTTTGCAACAAAAAAGCATAGCAGGTGGTTGCCTAGAGCAGCAAAATATTAGGAGCTGCACAATGTCAGTGCAGCGTGTGAGCAGCAGCAGGTCTGGAAAAGCTGGACATTCTCCAGTCATGCTGCTGATCCCAGTGTTGGATGCTGCCCTTGCACACACCTCTCCACAGCCCAAAACGTGCAGTGCCAACGGTGAGCTTTCATGATGAGCAAGGATATAATAAATAATTACACAGAAGGGCCCACATCACTGAGCATTAATGGGTAAATTTTGACTGGGTTTTGATCTAATGTTCATTGTTCTCATTTAAGGTAAAGGACAGTCTGAGCATCCAGTTCAAATCTTCTGAAATTAGTGCCCAGGCCTGTTTTTTCAATATAAATCCATCTCCAGCTTTTGCACTATTTTTAAAATTTATTTAATTTTTTATTTTCCCTGGGAGAAGCGCAAATGTAATCCCCCATTACCACACGTTGTATAGACCAGCTGCCTAAGTTTGGAGCATTCGGAGAAGGTCTGACACAATGACAGTGTGAGGGAGCAATCTTCCCTAGGAAACCCCCTGCCTGATCATGGTATCATTCATCCCGCTGCTGGTAACCTACCAAGCAAAACTCTTCCTACGGAGTGACTGATCTGATCTGGCATGGGGAGTTAGTTCCAGTGCTCAGGGTGCCCTCACTGACTCCTTGTGCAGCCTTGCCCCAGGGGCAGGCTGGCAAAAATAATTTGGAGCTTGGTCCGACGCCAGGGAAAGCAGTTGTACGGCTGTCAGATTAAAGTGGATACAGGTCTCTTTATTCATGAGCTGCTTCTTTTTTCCTTGTTGTAAATCTTTTCTCTGTACCTGGGGATGCCCGCAGGTCCCAGCAGCAGGGCTGCCAAGGCCGTATGGCTGGGAGCTAGGGGTACAAAGGAGAGATGGGGTGCCGGGGACAGGGCAGGCAGCTCTGGAGACATCCCTGAAAATGCTCCCAAAGTGTAATAAACAGGGAAATACACTGCAACAGCTATTTAGAGAGAAGAAGGTAACAGCTCTCAAGGAAGAACATGCAAATCACAGTGAGAACAAAAAGAGAGAACAGATCCAGACAGCTGCTGTCTCACTGGCACAGGCCTCACTGACTGTGTCTGTTCCCGAGGGACAGATCTGCTGGCAGCTTTGTGCGAGCACTGTGCAGGGCGGTGTGCCCGGGTCAGGGGTAAGGTGCAATGGCAGCAGCTTTCAGCAGGTGCCGGGAAAAGTCATCCTGCCCTCAGCAACCACCAGATTACCTCATGTACCATTCATGTACCTCATTCTCTACGTTTCACTGCCTGTATTTCCTCAATAGCCTTCTAAGGCAGTGCCATGGTTTAACCTCAGCTGGCAGTCACAGGACAAGCAGCTGGGAGGAAAACTGGATGCTGCCCTCCAGCTTGCACAGCAATAGCTGCCTTCCCACCTCCAGGCACAGCTGCTTCTTCCTTTTTTCCCATGGCTTCCCCAGGCCTTGCATCTCTCCTTTAATTCAGCCACGTATTCCTCGCTAGGGGAAAACTTGAAGAGGATCAGGTGAATTCAAAGAACATGAGGGTAAAATCTGTGCCACCCAGCCATGAGTTTTCCTCCTGTCCTGGTTTCGTCTGGGATAGTGTCAATTTTATTCCTAGTAGATGATACAGTGCCGTGGTTTTGGTTCAGAATGAGAAAAATGTTAGTAACACGCTGATGTTTTAGTTGTTGTTGAGTACTGCTTCTCTAAGTCAATGACTTTTCAGTTTCCCATGCTCTGCCAGCCAGCAGGAGCACAAGAAGTGGGAGGGAGCATGGCTGGGACAGGTGATCCAGGCGCATTTTATAAACTCAGTGCTGGGTTAGCAGCAACCAAAGTAAATCCGGTATTAGGAATTACTGGGAAAAACATAGAGAATAAAACAGAAAAAAAAACCCAAATATCACTATGTTGACACAGTTTTGGGGGCCCAAAGTACTTTTTAGTACTGTTGGGGGGCTAAGAGAGATCAGTACTTGAGATCAGCTGAGGGGAATTACTAAAAAGTACCGTGTTAGACTCAAAAGTAATCTGAAAACCACTCAGTACTGAAAGAGAGGAGCATTGAATGCTTTCTCCAGCCTTATTCCTCCACCTGTCACTGCCTATGGCACAGTCAGAAAACAAATCATGGGGCTGAGGGACCCGAGGCCTGAACCAGTACAGCTATTCTGTGGTCCTTACTTGGGTGCATCACTCACAAGAAATGGCTTTTGGTTAATAACCCAGCCAGGACAGGCACTTGCCAGAGGTACAGAGGCATACACATTTCTGTCAGTGTAAACTGAGGATAAAACACCACATTCTTTTAATTCACACAGGCAGAAGTGGTGGACCAGGTTATACAGGATTCTGCTCTCACCCCTGGAAATGTGCTGACACTCATGAATTCCTCTGCCAAGAGACCTGAAATGAGCCTGGAGGTGCAAGGCATCAGCAGATTATACCCAGAGGGCTTCTGAATTACTCGTTCTGTTTCATTCCTACTCTTTCCTGTTTGGCAAATTCATTCCAGTTCTGAAAGGTCAAGAAGCCATGCAATGTTATGTTTCACTAATTGACCACTTAACTTTGTGTTCAGGCCCCCCAATTCTTTGGACCCGGCCAGGAGTGTCAGGCTGATTTTTGGTAACTGGAACATGATGTCCAGAACTGGGGAGCTTCCAGCATTGCTACTTTTAGTTCTCCAAGTAGATGAGGAGTGTCAGCCTGGCCAGGCTGCTCTGAAATAAGAATGCCTTTGTTTCCAGACTGCACTGCTGGCAGTTGGGTCTGGTTTACTAAAAACAAATATTTAAAGTCATAGGTGGTTCCAAAAAACTTGCCCTCTTTCTTCTACTTCCTCCACAGGCCAAGTTTTCCTGATTTCTTAAAGGATAGTCCCTTCTCTTCTTCGGGCAAAATCACACCTGGGTGCCTCCAGGAAAGGAGATTGCATGTGGGAGCCTCTCGCCCTTTGTGCCCTTCCTGAGCCCTGCTCCCACGACAAACCAGTACTCCTCTGACTTTTCACCTCCGTGTTCCTGCTTTTTCCTCCATACCCACAGCTAGCAAGGATGGGTGGTAAAAATACTCATGACACCAGAATGTTTCCTGGAGAGATTGGTTTGGTTTACGTGTTTGTCTGGAAAAAGAAGTGGCCTGCTGATAGAGGCTTTTTTTACTCTCTCTCTTTTTCTGTCATGCTATTTGGTATTTTTGTGAAGTCCCAGTTTCTAGAATTATGTACAAGGATCTCAGCTCTCATTTTGAAAAACACAGTGAGCTGTTACCCTCCTAACTATAAAAAGTGAAGCATGTATCTCCAAAACTAGGTGTCAAATGACATCCTCTGATTCTTGAAATCTTACTGCCTTGAAGATGCAGCAAGGGTTCTGGTTATAATTTTGAATATACAGAATCAGTAGTGCTGTCTTTGTGATTTCCTGAGCACTGAGAATGGAGGATACTTAAAAATAATTTCAGACAGCCTGGGGCTCAAAGCAAGACATCCTCTCTTCCAGCTTATCAGCTTCTAGAACAGTATCTTCCTGCATGAATGTGCATTCCTGAATGAATAACATACACTGAACCTGAATATTTTAGTTGGCACCTTGAACAACAATCAGAATGCATATTTTGTTCCTATAAGAAGATAAACCTCTCAACACTGTTACTGAAAAGCTGATACAGGACTAAGCAGGACATCTTGGGTTACTGAATTCAGTCTGACAGGTGCGATTTGTCACTTTGGTAAATTGACACCATTATTTTTTAAATTATCTGGGTTTCTCCCTAGTCACTTTCTCTGAAAAACACCCCAAAATGTTTTTTCTCAGATGATTTGACATCTTGCTTATATGCAGCCTCTTTTTAGCTGTGGCTACTTCATAGTTATTTGATCTTGCACCATCTTTGTCCTTTAACCTACATAAATCTTTTTCTGCAGTGTGATTATTTGTAGATAGCAAGCACATGGCTTCTCAGCCTGGTTTTTTTTCTTTTTTTCTTTTGCTGTTTTTGTCTCTTCCTATGTAACCCTCTCTTCCCTCCCCACCTCATCATCTCGCCTTTTTCTTCAGCGTGGTTGGCTGGGATTGCATGTGATGTCTCCAAAGGAGGGGTTTGGGTTTTTTTCCTGTGTTGACAACCAGAATTCTTCAAATTCAGCACATCGAAGTTCTGGGGGTTTTAGGATGGAAAAAAAAGTAATCCCAGTTCACAACACTCAGATATTTGATGGTTCAGCAACTTAGTCAAGCAAAGTAAAAGAGAAGAAACTATCATTTCAGATTCCAAGTCATCCATCTGTAAAAGGACACCAGGAATCTTTAAAACCTAAGTCCTACCCGACAGTCAATGAAATTTGTGGATAACGTAGCACAGTCTTTGTAAACCAGGATAGCACCTGATTTTACACAGTACCTTACAGAGCTAGAGAGTCTTAAAGGACTTTAAATAGTCTCACTTCCCAGATGGCTGCATTTAGTAGATTACACCTATAATTAGCAATAAGAGGCTAGGGAATGCTTCCCGTAGGGCCTGTCTCCTCAAAGGGACTTTGCCCAAGTATGCTGAGATGTGCCTGATACACCTCTGTAGGACTGGCTGTGAGAAACAAGTTCAATTTGCTCTTGTTTCTGCACACTCAAGCCCGTGTCACTCACCTCCTGCTGGAAGGGTGCCCAGCCTGCCCGTTGACGGGCCCTGTGACCTACTCCTGCCACACATTACATGGGGGAAAAGCAGTAAACATGTGAATGGTTTTGTAAATCAGTGATGCAGATACTCACTCCTTGGGGAAGGAGAAAAGAGGCAGACTGGATACTGGATCCTGTGTTTTATCCTGTGTGGTGGTTAATAATGAAAAGCAAAACATGGAATAAGGACCAGCTCTATGTCTTCCCTCCCAAGAACTTTAAGAGTGATTCCAGAGACTCGCAAAGCCTTATGTTCTTCTGTGGATCTGCTTCTAACTCACTGGAAATTAAAAAAAGGGTTCATAATATGCTATTTCACCTGTCCTATGTTTTTCTGTCAAACATAAAAGGAGAGAACTGTTTACCCTTTGAATAATTTTGGATAGACTAGGAATGCAGCACTCCTATGCACTCACTAGCAAGGCAAGAAGATATGCCTGCTTTTACAGACAAGTCATACAGTCTCATTAATGTGCTTTGGTTTGCAATGGATGCCAGATAAGGCAGAAAAAAAACCAAACCCCACAGATTAATTGCATCCAGGCAGTGCTCAGCTATTGTAAATCAGCCTAGAATCATAGACTTTAGTGAAGGTACATGAGTTCACATGGGTACAGATGTGAACTTTGAGACTGAAACAGTCATAGATTACTTTCCTCTTATTACAACCTTACTGGAATCTCCTAGATTGCGCTCTGGAAACTGCCTCTCCACAGACAGTAACAGCTCATCAGGCAGCAATACAGCTTCCCAGAGGAAGAGAGAGGAAGCCCCACGTGTGACCTTGTGCATTTGGTGATCTACAACTCACGTAATTCAAACTCGCTGGATCTACTGGGTTGCGTAGCACAAACACCCAAAATGTGTGTGCAGGTCTGTGCAAAGGGATGCTCTGGGCAATCAGTAAAAATTGACATTGGGGAGCATCTGAGTAAGCATGTGAGAAAGACTACAGAGTGTAATTCCCAGAAGGATTTAATATACGTGGGATGAAAAAACCATTTGTATTTTATTTGCTTATAAAGCAACCATAGATGTCTGCTTGAGTAGGAAGTTTGAGTAAAGTAGACCTTGGGTATTGATGAACACAATTACTTGTGGAGCCTTCACCATTGTTTTGTGGGAAATCAAGGATAAGCGGAAGTCATACAGCAGTTTCTACCCTTAGCAGTGGGCGTTAGACACTCCTTTGATAGTTGAAGTTCTCCACTTGGAGAAAACAAACAAATTTGGTCACTTTGTTGAGTGGTGACTTTCTTGTGAACCAGCAAATGCCCAATGCTGTCTAGGTAGGCAGGACTGCCCACTGCAGTAGACACATAGATACGTGCCTGTTCTTAGGGAGGAGAAGTTTGTGTGAGGATGTATTTGAGACAGTGTTGACTGTGCTGTGCCAAGCCATTGCTGCCCGGCTTCAGGGTTCAGACCCCATGAGATTCCCTCTGGCCCAAAGTGCCCTTCTCTGCAGAGGGAAGCCGGGCCCTCAGTGCCTGGAAATGGTCAGTACTCAGGGCAGCATTGCAGCTCCTTTCTACTCAGCACTGAGTCTTGGGGGTTCCTCCGTACCTGCTCCCTGCAGCTCTCCTGGAGAGTGGCTGTGTGGTGCAAATACATGACAACACATGAGAGACTACATGGTGCAGAAAACTAGGAAACAAATGGAGAACTTCAACCTGCTAAGGAGGGAAAGAGGATTTGCTTATAGAGCGATCTCATGGATCTTGTTGAAGGTTGGATTGTGGGGATCCTGTGTATCTTTTCAATGCAGACTAAACTGCTTTTCAAAGATTCATCTGGAAACTGGCAGACTAAACTGCATTTTCTGCATGTTTTTATTCTGAAATTTGGCTGTCCTGATAAGAAGAGAGAAATTATGTTTAAACAAGCAAAAATAAAACCTGTTTTTCTAGATGAAGTTGTTTGCCAACATCAATAGTAGAAACTTTTATACAGCATCAAGAACAGTAACTTCTACATTCCTAATTTAGCACTGACATTTCATGACAAGAAGTGCTGTTAGTACTTCTTTTCATGCTACAGTATGCAGGTCTGTTAAGTGATTTTCCAATAACCATTACTGCATATGGTTTGTTCTCCTAAGACAGTTCTTTCCACCTGTGCATTTAGTTATCTGTCCTTAAATTTTGCATATTACCATCTCTCTTTCCAGTTTTTCCTGGAGACAGGGGAAGAAGGAAGATCACATTTGTCTTCAGAAATTGATGGGGAAAAATTAAGGAAAATTTGCACAATTGTCTGTCACCAAAACTTCAATTTCCAGGGGAAAAAAAAAAAGAAAGAAAGAGTAGATCTATTTGTTACCAAATATTTGTTGAAGGGAAAATGGAAATGAGTAACAGCCAGAATGGATTTGTTAAGAACAAAACATTACATCCCACCAGTAGAATTTCCTTCCTATAATGAGTAACAAGCCTAGTAACTGGAGGAGAAGCAGTAGGAGTCACTTATCTTTATTTTGTTATATTCCTGTCCCTGCATCACGTGACATTTTCATAAGCCAGGTAGAATTGATGAAACTAGTGCAGGTTGTGTGCAAGCTCACAGCTACGCTCAGTGACCACATACCCTGGCTCACAACTGGAGTGGAAAGACAAACTGAATGAGGTTTCGTTGGCATCTATCCTGAACCTCCGCCTGCGTACTGATTTCACACAACATCTAGAGGCCTGAACACAGAAGGAACTGACTACATCTTCAGAAGACACTGGAAGAGACCACAAGTAAGACAGGATTAGAATTCAAGATGATTTTACAAGTGTCATTCAAGACTTTATAGACAGGAGTGTCACCTGCAGGTCATACAAAATTACCTCTCTGTTCTGCCTGGCGTTTGTGAGGCCACAGTGTTTCCTACAGAAGGAAGAATGACTCAGGCTATATATTAAAAGAAGGTTGTAAGAGTAAAAGGTCTGAAATAGATTGCCAAGGGAGGTCCATATCAACTCCTTACTTGAACGTCTTTAGGGAGAGATTAGACAAATGGTTAAAAATTTGTCTTGGTAAAAATGTCCCTGCCATGGGACAGACAGATGAACTAGAGGAGCTCTTTAAGTCGCAGGTCACATTTCTTTTTCTCTTTCAACTTTTCTCCTTGGTACCGACATTCTCTTTCCTGAGGAACAACAGAATCAAATAATGTTATTTGATTGCCTCCTTTCTAAACATAGTGCGATTTTAGTATCCACACACAAATAAAAGTAGTATTTCATGTTACTGGACTGCTAAATCTCTGCCTTGGGTTTTTAAACTCAGTAGCTTATGAATACTAGATAAAAATTAGGTCACTTGATTGGTCTGGCCTCAGTTTATAAAGGGGCCAAAAAAGTTGCAAATGCTTACAAACTCAGACTGTCATGATACAGTACCTACATATTAGCCACCCACAAACCCCCATCCTTTTAAAGCTACATTGGCCCTTATGGATCTTCATGCTGACTTTGCAGTTTTTAACATGTCTGACTTTCTTTTTCATAAAGTATCTGCCAATGAACTTCTAAGGGAGCCTTTGAGTCTTTGGAAGATAGTTTGGGTTTTTTTTTTTCATTTTATACGCTTTGTGATACTAAATAGATCTTCACAGAAAGTTCTTAGTGAAAGCAGAAAGTCAGAGGCAGAGCTCCCTTTGGTAATTTGCTATGCCTGATTTTTGTTAAACAGAGTCAGATGCTGAAGAAGCAGATTTCCAGGTTCGGGTTGACAGGTCAACTGCGCTGCTATGTTCAGCTTTTCTCTGTATCAACTCATGGCTCAGAGACTGGAGGAGCAAAGATGATAAAATAAGCAGGGTAAAAGAGAGATCAGCCGTGACAAAGGTGAGACTGGCAACAACCTCTGAATAAATATGGAAACAATCACGGAGGAAAATTAGTACACTGAGCAAGTCCAGGGAAGTTACTGAGACAAGATGTCAAATAAGTTCAATACCTGAGACTTGATCTGATGGAAGGAGTTCAAGCAGACAGAAAGAGCGTACCTGAGTAGCAAGTCAAACAGTGCCTCTGAATTCTTAAAGGAAGTCATAAAATCCTGTAGCGTTTGGAGCATCGGAATGCTCCACTCAAGAGGAAAGGGTCTATTGTCAACTGCATAAAAAAAGTATATAGACCCCGAAAAACTAGCAATAGGTTTTCTAAACCTCTATCTAGACCAGAATTCTCAGTCCTCCAAAAAACAAGTTATTTTAACAAAGTAATTTGCACTAGCCCATTACTTGCAAAAAAGGTGTGAACCAAAAATGAAGACTGAGGCACAATTGGTGACTATAAGCCTAATTTTGCACTACAGTCAATTCTAGCAAGTAGAGGCCACTCTGTACTACTTACTGTGTAAGGCTACAAGGGGTACCCAAGCAGTCTGTGAAAGAGCAGGCTCTGTCTGTAAGCACCTAGTGTGTGAATATGATGGTCACTTGTGTCTCTAGGAAATGTCTCGGCTGCAGGGCTTCCTGCCTTAGGGATAAGATTCATCAGCAGAACTGTCCACAGGAAACCCCCACTGTCCTGTGTTATTTCTTTGGAGAGAAGTGCTGCAGCAGTCCTTGGTACAGGAACACCATCTTCAGTCCAGGTTGTGTTATTCCAGGCCTCATGGCTGATCTGACTGAGTACTGGTGGCAACACAGCTTGGAGTGGGAGGCAGGACTAGCTGATGTCCAGCGGTACGTTCCTCCAAGATTCATGTGATTCTATAACTTTTATCCAAAAGAACTGCTTTTGGATCTGCTGTGAATGAATGATACAATGCAGTTTGATCTTTGCTTCCCTCAGATATATATATATTTCCAGCAGTCTCTCAATTATAAAAGTCAATTTCACAGTCAGTAAATGGTTCCTTTATTGATTCTCATCTACTAAATCCAAGCAGCTCCACAAACAGCAATATACTGGTGATGTACTGAGGGCTGAAAGAAATTACTCACATTTGCAGGGAGGAAAAGCACAAAGCTACAAACTGACAGCCTCTTTTCTGTGCTGGAGCTATCATTTCAAATGTCAAAAACCTTTGACATGCCTCATAGATTACATTTTTAGGAGAGCCCTACTTCTGTTTAAAAGCTGAAATGAAAGGACTTTTACTTATTTTGAATTGTAATTTCAGCAAACTCTTTAGGCTGCAATATTTAATCTATTTCTCTGAGGTTTGCATTACTCATGCTGCCAAAGAGCTTTTAGCAGAAGCCAATCTCCATTGGAATTCTGCACCTACACTCAAAACGTAAATAGAAAGGAGAAAGATTTAAAAGTATAATTAATCAAAAGCCTATATCAGGACCTTGACTTCTAAAGGGTAAAAGAATGCTTGCAACCAAAAGACAGGTTTGAGCTCCTCTTGTTGCAAAACCAAGCCCCTGGGATTAAGGTCCTGGTGATTCTCCAGCAGCAATGCCAAGGACAAGAAACAGATGACTTCTCCTGGCTGGGTTTTCATCTCTGCAGAGGGACTCTGCACAACAGACACCTAGGTTGCAGCCTGCACCATTACGTATCAAACCACGTCTCATTACAGCTCCAGGTCCTGCAAAAGCTACCATGAGCAGCTGGGTTCGTACTGAAGTCCCACTCGTTTTTACCGTTCCTCTCCATTGTAGGAATCCCTTCTGGAGAAATAGTCCAAGCAGTCTGCACTGCCTAAATTCCATGCTGATCGAAGGCACCATAGCTGTTCCCAGGGGCAATAGCTTAAAGTGGCCTCAGGGCTCAACAAAGGTTCAGCTTCAAGAAAGTGACAGTAGCAGAGGGAATTGGGCATATTTACAAACAAAGCAAGAGTAATTCATTACGAAAGTAAAAATTAATTGCCATTCATTGCACATTTTTGTAGCATGGATTTTGTATGTTTACTGAAAGCCTCTTCATGCAAGTTCTGCTCTTTTAATAGAGAGGTGTGAAAGTGTGGTTTCCCTTAGAAGACTTAAAGAGGAGATGAAGATTTTGATGGTTTAAGCATTCGGTAATCAGAAAAGCAGAAAAGTTTGTTTGCTTTTCTCTAACTGCTCCAGTAAACTCCCTGGTGCTCCTTCTCCATATGGTATGGTTTTACTCCCTATCCTCCTCCCTTGCAGAGAAGAGATCTCTCAATAAAAAGACACTGAAATTTTCTGTGGTATACTCTGGATCTCTTTCCATTTGTCTGTTTAAGAAAAACACTTAGAGTCACTTAAAAAGTTATCTCTGGAGGAGAATGTATAAGATAAAACTTAATTAAGCCGGTCTTTAATGCTGAATAGTTAAAACTACCATACCTCCAGAGGTCTGGCATGGAGAAATCTATGTTTAGCATAATTTTTGTAATTTCTGACAATTAATCATATCGGGGTTTTTTTGAAGGTAACTGCAGACATATTCAGTCCACTCTGATCTGTTTGTCGGCCTTCGGGAATCCAGCAAACAGAATAGAAATGTCTTTTCTCACACAGAGCCTATTGAAGTCAGCAGTCTGTTAGGAACTAGATATTGCTTCTAGATTTCCTGCCCACTGCTCTGGAAGTTTTTCCTCCACATTTTTTCAGAGCTGTCCTACAATGCTTGGAACTCTTTAGCCTCCTGCTTAAGCAGACTTCACCAAACTTTAACTCTCTCATGTGGGAGAGCCAAGGGCATCCATCCACGGGAGTATGAAGGGCTGAAGCAAATGTTGCCAAAGTAGGCAGTCTTCCAGCGATTGCAGTGGATCCTGGAACATGCTCCGTGAGTGACTTCTAATAGGAAAAAACCCAAGAAGAATGACTTTCCAGATCCAATGCAGGCTGAAACTCTCCGTATGCAGTGGTGCTGCTGTTCCTGTGGTACTGCTAAATGACAAAGGAACTGGTGGTAATAGGCCGTCACTTTTCACCTTCAAGCCCTCACTATGAGCCCATTATACTGTGGTGTGGGTGACTGATAGTGCCCACCATCCTGAAGCTGTGAAACAGCTTCTGTGAAATGGAAGAAGTGGCTCTGATTAGGAATCTTAGTATTTCTCTGGAAGTAGGAGCAGTTCAGTGCAACAAAAACATTTCACGGTGAGTGATTATGCAAACAAGAGTGAAAATAAAATAGCAATTACCCTTTTTTCAGATGATAAGCAAGAGGTGGAGTTGTATGTGACCTGTTTTCCTACATACTGTTAGCTTCTTGGTTCAAGTTTCACATATGGACTGACAAAAATGATGAAGAATTTCGAAATGAGGATGGGATAAGAGTTTTGCAACTCTCTTGAGTGTATTGGGGCAGTTTCTGTAAAGATCAGTGCACGTTTAGAAGCACACAGCTTGTTCAGAGCATCAACTGTCAAGATATTTCCAGCTGGACTCCGGTACCTGTTTCCGAGGAGGTCTATCATAGCTTCACAATTTCAAAGTACAGGAAGCCACTGGAAAAGGTAATTTGATTTGTTTGAATGCAAGGATATGCAGACTAATGGGCCAGTGATTGGAGGGAGAAGGCAGGGCTGCAGCTGGGGGAAAAGGGGTCAGGGAGAGCTGGTAGAGAAACAATGTCCTGGATGGCTGCATGATTTACAGACACTGGCATGGGAAAGTGTGTGTTGCTCAGACCTGGGAGAGACTCTCTATCACCCTAGGGGAAGGTTATGTAGCTTTCTCGTATTTTGTATTACAGAAAAGGCCGTGTAAAACAGGTGCCCTAAGCCCCTGCTCATATCTACTGGGATAGGGAAGAAATTTTATCATCAGAATTTCTGCAGATTGCCTGTTCTGATTAATTCCAATGGGTCTTCTATTTTGTCCATAACACCTTTCTCTCATGCCAGCCCGTATAGCCCCTTTTTAAAATATTTCACTTTCTAGAGCACCTGCTTGCACTTCTGCTTGGTAGCTCTTGCTCTTACATGCAGTTGTAGTATATTCAGAGAGAGAAAGCAAAAGTGAGTGGGAGCAAGGCTTGCAGAAGAAAAGACTCAGGCTATTTTCCCTTTCATCTGAGATATCTTTATACAGATATTTACATCGATGGTAAGTGGGTGGTAAATAGGATGTAAATATTCCCCTTATGTCAGTGTCCAGTCATGGGTGCAGCCGATAGACAAAAGAAAGATGGAAGGCATTGGAGGTGAGAACCTCCACGTTCCAGGACATATACACCAATACGCCTTTAAGCAGCCCTGCTCTCTGGGATTGAGCCCCATTTTCTTCTTTTTTATTTCCACAGGCTGATAAATTCATCACAAATCTTAGTGATAGCCTTTCAACAGCAGGGGCATCCTGACTGATCACTACAGACATTTTTTTTGTGCTAGCTTGATAGTGGACATTAATAACATGAGCTGTCACCTCTTAACAAAAGAGAAAAGGTGAAGATGTATATCATTTGGGTTGCTGATGGAGTCCCATCCTCCCAGCCCACATCATGGGTGTGTGCAAGGAATTTCTCATGCATGCTCATGTGAAGAACCAGTGTGCAGTCAAGGAGTTTCCAGTAAATGGCTCTTAAGGCTTCAGAGCCACTGCCATAAAAAAGTCCATTGTTCATATGCAGGATCTGCCTCCCCACCCACTCATTATAAAAGCACAGATCACAACAGTGGCATGTTTATCTTAGCAGGGTGTTAAGTCTTACCAACTGAGTCACAGTCGCTGCTTTAGGCTTAGGAATGGGATTACTGCAGGTATTCTGAAACATCTGAAATGCAGGACAAGGCACACGTACAATGTCAGTGCTCAGGCAACAGTTTTAAGAAGGTAAAATGTTACTGGGCTGAGTTTGAACCAGATAAAAAGCATTGTATTATAAGAGAATGAAGGCAAGACAACTCTGGAGGGGAAACGGGTTTGTTCACAGGCAGCCGTCAGGCTGGAGAGTCCGACCTCCTTGGCTGTCCTCTGCGGAGAGGTTGGCTGCTCTACAGGGCAGTGGCTTACCTTCAAAATGCTTGAATTTCTCCCTAGGCTAGAATTAGTGTCTGTGAACATTCTCATAGACGTGTTCATGCATCGAAAACTCCAGCCAAAAGCGATGCAAATCTCAGGTGGTGAGTAACAGCTATAAGAAGTCCAACACTTAAAGGAACTGTTTCTCCAGGTCATCAAAATTTATGAGCGAGTCTGGACTGGCATCACATTATCCTATCCTAAATTGAGTCCTGTCTTTGTTATAACGACAGTATTGGTTATTTGGACAGCTGCATTCAACAGAGCAGACAAGTGTCCTGCAGGGAAAGTCTCCTACATGGCCCTAAGGAAAAAAAAGTCACAGTTTCATTCAAGCCTGTACCCTCTACGATCTTTTTCCATTTGGCTCCCTTTCTACCATGGGCTGTCTCCCAGCCCAGAAGACAAGGTGTCTCTTCTCCTCTTCCATAAGGAATAGGGAGTGGAGCTGGAAGAAATGGACCTCATGAGAAATTAAGAGCCGTGATAAAGAAGGAGAGAGAAAGACCTTACACCCAGTGAGGCTAAGAGTAGTGTAACAACCTGTGAAACAGGAACACAAGCTGCAGTTTTCAGGCCACTCCCTTAAGAATCAAAAAGTCTGCTGGCCCTCAGGAGATGAGGTAAGAAGAGAGAAGCAGAGAGACAAAGGCGGGGTGATGGCTAGGGAACAGCAAAGCAGGAATGAAGGAAGGATGACATACATCAAGGACGTAAAGGAAGATTGAGATAGACAGTTTGGTTTCTCTGGAGAAAGAGGATATCAGCAGATAGGATTCAGACAGAAGTGGCATAGTGATGTCTATGCAGCTATGCATGCGGAAGGAATCCTAGGAAAAGATATGAAAGGACAGTATCTGTGGATGCTTTGCAGGGTGGGAGAGAAGTATTTGGAAGAGGGGATGGGAAATACAGGAAATTTTGAAATGAGACCTGGAATACTGAAGAAGGGTGAAATGTTCAAACCTTTGTAGACAAACAGGAGCAACTTACAATTCTTGAGCCTTTGACACAATAAAAATTATTTTCCTCCAACTTTATGGGCAAAATGCGTTCACTGACTGGCAACTCCCTTACAACCCCCTTCCTGGAAGAAAACAGCAATTCCTGCTTGATCTGTCCAGTTCACTGTTACCTCACATTCAGGTTGTGACCTTCTCTCAACATTTAACAGGTGGTATTTTCCAATGCCCCTGTCAGAAATGGCTGGGCTTTGCAAGACATATGTCACATTTAGTCACTCTTGCTCCAAATCCAAAATGAGCAGGGCACAAACACAGGTGAAGGATGAGGAGAAGAAGAAATTAACATGGCCAGGCTTTCACAGCAAGAGAGGAAATGCTGTGCAGGAAGTCATCCTTTCTACAGATAGATTCAAGGGATACTGTGTACCACCAAGGAGCTAACCAATTAAAAGCCTCCTAAGACAGAAAATCCTGTGATGGGCATCCTGGGTGCTGTGGGGTTTTCTTCTGTTGTTGTTACAGCTGCCTGAACAATATATTTGACTAGAATAGAGTAAATAGGGAAATGATAATTACGAAGCACAAGAGCCCCCAAAGATTAGCCTCTGGTTCTATAATCTTTTGAGCAAAGACTGCCCTCATTTACACTGATAAAACAAACAGATGAAAACAAATGTAATCACCTGTGAGATGGAATAATGAATTTAACCAGCCTCTTCTATCTCCCGTGTTTACGACTGTGCTCTGCAAGTAGTTTTCATTTGGTGGCTGCGGTCTTCTGTGTGAAACCTAATCCCCAAATACAGCACACGGCTCCCGAGGCTCACTTAATCTCGGACTGGCAGAAAGAATGAAAGAGGTGTCAAGGGTGATACACAGCAGGCCTCCTGGAGCTTTAGCTGCCTGGTACCAAAGGAAAAGAGCCTTGGCCTTATCAGATCTCTTTGGTAAAGACTCTGCACATTCCTAAGGAGGGGCTTTGGACCGACTGGTTGGATAACCCAAAGCTCTGGGCAAGGGATGTTGAACAGGCTGAAATGCCTTTGATCAGTGGAAAGAAGAGAAAAAAACCCCTACACACACAAATTACCACTATCCCTCAAGTGATCTTCAATATTATGCTGCTGAGAGGACGTGACTGAATTAGAAGTTAGGAATTCCTCCAGAGCAGAAGTGCTGATCAGATAACCTGTCCAACACTGCATTTTAAAAATAGTGTCCAATTAATGCTGATTTTTTTTAAGCTTTCTTGTTATTACTACTAATGTCAAGAAAGACACCTAAAATAAATAGTGCTCTTTGCACTATTCCTGGTTCTTGCCCATGCTGGAGGGGGTGATAACTGTGCTTTTGTTTAGGATAAGCATTATTCTTACATATTCTCAATCAGTTCCAGTTGTTTTAGACCTGTGACTGCAAATTCCTAGAATTTTGCAGACTTTTTCTAGGGGGTCCAAAACAGAAACAAGCACGATATCACCAGGTGTAAATTTCTTCTGAAGTACTGTCACATGAAAATTGCAAGGATCCACAAACCTGAAAAGATGGGGAAAAGTACCACCAGTTTGGTCTAAGCTCCTTGTAGAGGCTTACACACACTGCCGAACAAGAGCGGCATTGTGATCTCATTCAAAGTGTTCGCATGCTGAGCATAGTAGCCTGTAAAATAAAAAGCCACCATCTAGACTTGCAACATAGAAGTACCAGTAACAATAGAGAATTAAAAGATTATGTTTTCGGCATTATTTCATTCAAGACGATTATAAGACAAAAGAAGAAAATGAAAAGGCACATACTGCAATTTTCTCCAAAGCAGAAACTAGCCGTGACCTCTTAAATGTATTAAATGAATTTATGCATTAAAGCTTCCTCCCCTCACTCTCGAATGTCCCCGTGGGAAGCAAAATTGTGCCATCTAGTGGGATTTAGACCAAGTCTTAGCTGTGCATTCCCAATGGACGCTATGGGCACCCTACAGACCATCTCCACTTGAATCTGTTTACATTATAGCATGGACATTTTTGGGCTCTGCTTTGCTCCCAATCCCTCCTCCGCCACATCTGCAGGAAGGGTCCGTTCTCCCTGCCAGTCTTAGGGCCAGAGGAGGGAAGGGGAAGTTTCTTTTTCAGTTATCTGCTCAATCCACCTTTCTTTTTGGCTTCTGCATTGATGAGAAAGATGGGGAAAAATCATTTTCATGAAGGACCAAAGCCCCGAGGTTCCCCCTGAATGAAGACTCTCCCACTTGCCAAGCAGTCAGCAGCCCTGGGATTTTGTGCTGCACAATTACGGAGCTGGTGTATGCAGACAGAGCTGTAGCACAATCTCATTTCCTAGCATGCTTTTGTAACCCTAGTTAAGCAATAGGCCTAATATAGATTTCAGTGCAGTGTATAATCTTTGCCCTTTATGGATTTGTGTATCTTTATAACAGAAAGAGATTTCACAGCTTGCAATTTTTTTCTTCTGCACTGATCATTGTGGAGAGCAATATAATGTTTGACTTGAACACTCAAATAGGTGCAAGTGTTGCAAAAGACTTACATACCCCTCTAATTAAACATGAGAGATGCCCTTGGGACCGCTGGCTATTGCCTGAGTCACAACAGGTGAATGAGTAACAACTCCATAAGAAGTTTTCAGTACTACTAAAAGTAAAGTTCACCGGCCAGTCTTCAAATAATTAACAACTCTCTTCTCTACAAACACAGAAAAGAGTGACCTTTTCCAACAAGGCATAAGCTGTTTTTCTCCAACTCAAATCATCCCCTGGAATAATTGGATCAGCTTTGCCCACCGGCAGACCTTTTGTCTTCTATGAATCAACATGGAAAGGAATCTTAAGAATGTTTTGGTCATTTCTTTTGGATTTTTACTTCTCTTTACTGCTTATGGAGGACTCCAGAGTCTACAGGTAAGTGGGGCATCTCCCACTGGTTATCCGGACGGTTGGTCTGGAAGGGCATCGGGCCAACTGGTGGTGTGAAACACATCAGTGTTTCCATGGTCTCTGTGAGGAAGGCATGCACAGTATTTTTTGTGAGATGGGTTAGGACATTAACTTGATGCAGTTTAATATTCCTCACCCAGATCCACAGCATTTACTAAATATTTTATTCTAGTGTTTCTCAAATAGTTTGAATATTTGTGTCATGCTACTACTTTAGATCCACAAGACTTCTTTGGATGGAAACAGAAAACCAAATTAACCTGAGATGATTCTTCTCAAAAGAAGATACTGCAAAATGGAAAACAAATTCAATTTCTGGAAAGCGTTTGTTTTGAATATTTCTAAATTGCTATGATTTTATAATAATTATTATTGTACAGCAATGTAAAATAATAAAAAATTATGCCCAAACCATTAAATAATGTAAGTATAAAATAATATGGTAATTTCTAGGATGGTGATATAATATAATAGTAAAAAAATATTGTTTTAAATCAAAGGCAGTTGTGGCTTGTACTGGCATTAACATCCTAAAACATGGTAGGAGAGATGGGTTTCTAGAATGACTTGAACACTCAGGATACCATTAGAGCTCAATTGTTTATCCAAAATAAAAGACTGAGGGTTACTGTTGCTGTCTATGAATGCTTCTGAGGAGATAAACACGAGGAGAAACTTCTCAGACTAGAAGGCTCTGCTGGTCTAATGGCTGATAAATGAATAGAAGACATTCAGAAGCAACTTTAGGCAGGATATAAACATATGATCGTGATCAACTGGATCAGATTTTCCCACTGGAGTGGGAATCTGTATGCCTTAAAGATGGAACTTGATACATAACACGATGAACTTGTTTGCAATAAGGAGGCGTTGACCTCATTTCAGGAAGAGGTCCCTCCTAGTTCTGTACATCTCTCTTCTCCTCTCCTTGAACAGCTTTTATTTGCTGACACTGTCAGATTCTGAACTCGGGGCTGTTCTGCAAAAACAGTCTCCAAGCTGGATGGAGGTATTATGAGTTGGGGAGACTACTGAGGCAGGAGAAGATAAACCCTAGAAGCTGCAAGTCAGTCCCACCATCTGAAATGGCTGGTTAGAGCATGGTGTAACAACACCAAGATTGTGGGTTCAATGCCCATACAGGCCATTTTCTTAAGAGTTGGACTTGATGATCCTGTGGGTCCCTTCCAAGTCTGAATATTCTGTGAATCTGTGAACCTGTAAGTACTGGAATGTTAAAAATTTTCGTAATTCATTTCAATATTCCACTACCCAGACCCCTCCAAAAAACCCCAGATGGTAAAAATCATACGATTTTGGAAGGCTGGCTTCTAATTTTTGGAAGTTGTAGCTGGCAAAACCAGGCATGTGACGTTTCAAAAATAGGACCTCTGAGATCAGGAAGCCTCTTTGCCTGTTTGCAAAACAANACAAAACCAGGCATGTGATGTTTCAAAAATAGGACCTCTTTGCCTGTTTGCAAAACAACCATTCCAATTCTCAAACACCTTGACACTGCTCTAACAGAGACTGTCCTCACCTCACTGTCCTGGTGCCTGGTCCTCACCCATGGTGCTGCATGACTGCCACCATGGTGCTGCATGGCCAGACTGCAAAGCCACTGCAGGCTTTGAAAGTGTTCCGTGAAGCCACCAACAGCTTCACCCTCCTTCGGTGCTCTCCAGTGCCACCTCCTCAGCATCCAGTCCCCCTTCCAAAATCATACTGGATCATATCAGCTATTAATCAAAACTATCAGGAAAACATTGATAAGCAGCACAGAATTGTAGAATGGTTTGGGTTGGAAAGGACCTTAAACATCATCTCATTCCAACCCTCCTGCCATGGGCAAGGACACCTTCCACTAGACCAGGTTGTTCAATGCCCCATCCAGCCTGGCCTCGAACATCTCAAGGGATGGAGTATCCACAAATTCTCTGGGCAATCTGTTCCAGTGCCTCACCACCCTCACAGTAAAGATTTTCTTTCTAATATCTACCCTAAATCTCTCTTTTAGTTCAAAACTGTTGCCCTTTCTAGTCCTATCACTATCTGCCCTTATGAAAAGTCACCTCTCCACTTTCTGATGTCCCCTTTGAGTACTATAAGGTTGCAATGAGGTCTTCCTGGAGTCTTCTCTTCTGGCTGAACAATCCCAGACCTCTTAGCCTGCCTAGGAGAGGTGCTCCATCCCTGATCATCTTTATGGCCCTCCTCTCCAACAGGTCCATGTCCTTCCTGTGCCAGGGACCCCAGAACTGGATGCAGGGCTTCAGATGGGGACTCCCCAGAGCAGAGTGGAGGGGCAGAATCACTTCTCTTGACTTGCTGGTCACACTTACTGTGATGCAGCCCAGGATGCTGCTGGCCTTCTGGTCTGCGAGCACACACTGTTGCTCTTGCCCAGCTTTTCATCCACAGAATTCCCGAGTCCTCCCCTGCAGGGCTAACCTCAATGAGTTCTTCTCCCAGTCTGTACTCATGGCTGGGATTGCCCCAACCCAGGTCCAGCACCTTGAATTTGGACTTGTTGAACCTCATTATGTTCACATGGACCCATTTTTCAAGCTTGTCCAGGTCTCCCAACCTGATCTTCTCATTTCAACTTTCAGAGCATCAAGACAAGAGGAGAACTATTTTGAGCATAAAACTGTAAAACCTGGTTAGATCAGTAAAACGTTATTCCTTCTTTGTGAAAACGTGGGTGAATCAATTACTTCCAACTACAAAGGGCTGCTGTGAGCCTATTAGGATATTTGGACCTTGGCCTCTGAAAAACTTACAAATTACCAGACCTGTAGTTTAAAGCAAAGAATCTTCCACTGTTGCTATGCCAGCCCTTGCAATGCAGATCTGAGGATATTCCTGCCTGAGACGACAAATGAAGGCCAAGAAAAGAGGTTATTCTTCATTCAACTTGCTTTCAAAGAGAAACTCAAACAAATAGCATCAAATAATCTAAAGAATGACTTACCAAAGCTTTGAATCTGAGCAATCCTCACCTGGTTTTATATCATGTTTTCATAAATGGTCTATCATTTTGAGGAAAATTCCAAGTCCATAACCAGGCTGTTTTGGGGAAATGAGAGAATAATACCCAGCCCCAGATACTATGTCTCTCTATTTCTGCCCGAAGCCACTCTCTGTACACCATAGTAATATGTACTTGTGATAAAATTTGTCTCAATCACTGTTTTTGTCCATGCAGAGCAGTCTCAACTCAGAAGAAGGCCTGGGTGTTGCTTCCCTAAGCGTTCTCTATGCTGCGCTCATCTTATCATCCATGTTCCTGCCTCCAATCCTCATCAAGAAGCTGGGCTGCAAGTGGACCATTGCAATCTCTATGTGCTGCTACATCGCCTTCTCCTTGGGGAACTTCTATGCTAGCTGGTACGACTTAAATGCTTTAACCCTCTCTGTTGTGTTCAAACAAAATAAGTGAGGGCAAAGTTCTTTCTTCTTTTTCTTCCCCATTCCTACTCTAACTCTGTGTTGCAGATTAGAAAGTTGGATGCAAAATGTGCTACTTGCAACAAATAGAGATAAATAAGTCCAGTAGTAGGTGGACCAGAGAGGTGAAAATGTGCAAAGAATCAGAATGAATGCATCCACCCACCCACCCACCTAAAGCTGCTTCTCTAACTCATGTTTGTAGCAGAGATTCCCCTTTGGGAAAAAAAAATAAATCAGAAGGTTCATTTAAAAGTCAAAAGACTTTTAGGGCTGTTTTTGAAAAGGTTGAAGGGAAGACTATCTTCCAGCCAGTAGGTCTGGCAGAAGAAGACCGCAGGAGGAGGCTAGCTCTTGCCTCGCTCTTTCAAAAGGTAGATGAACAATTTCTGCTCTCCAGTGACAGGGGTTGCAACTCTGTGGAGGAAAGTTGTCATTATTCATCTTCTGAAGAGCATGTGCCATTTAATTCTCAGTTACGAGAAGTTAAGGCAGATGAGCACAGACCCAGCCAGCCTGGCCTAGGCTTAGGCCCCGCACAGAGCTGGATATGCTTGCACACCCTCAACTTCACAAGACTGGCCTTCTCTTGATTCCATGTAACAGATTTATTGCATCATACAAAGGATAAATCTATTTCTTTGATGTTTATTTTTGCCTCTGGATCTTTGGGGAAATGATTATTATGCTAATGGATGACAACTATGCTAAATAAAGTGTTCTTTGGCAGGTACACACTCATCCCTACCTCTGTGATCCTGGGCTTAGGAGGAGCACCACTCTGGTCTGCCAAATGCACTTACCTCACCATTGCTGGCACTTCATATGCTGAGAAAGCAGGAAAAAATGCAAAAGACATCATCAACCAATACTTTGGGGTCTTCTTTCTGGTGTTTCAGTCTTCCGGCATCTGGGGAAATCTTATCTCATCCTTGATACTTAGCCAATCTTCCACCAAAGGTAAAATGTATTTAAAATGTTGGCACTTCTTTCTATAAACATCAACTAGTTCTAGATAGATGAGAGGTAAATTTCTGCAGCTGAGCTTTCACAGTCAGTGGAAGTGGAAACAGGCACTTCAGGGAAGAGTTAGCCCATCTGAGGATAGATGTCTGAAATAGATGAGATAAATTGCTCTCTGAAAGTGTCTATTTTCTATCAAAAATCAGCCATAAAGGGAGTTCAGACAAATAGCTAAAAAATAGAAGTCTATTGAATTCTGTTTGAATTCTACCCCCGTGTTGCAAAGCATAGATAGACTACAAGAAGTGACAGTCCTTCACATCTGACTTCTATTAAAAGTGGATTAAAACGAAAGGCAAAATACTGAAGCAACCTTTTTGCGAAGCTTGTAGTATTGGGCTAGTTTGCTGTTAAACATTCAAGGTTAGTCAGGCTGATGCTGGTGCTTGCTGAAAATGAGTGCCTTACAGAACTGTCAAGAAGAAATAGCAGTAGCTGTTGGCAGGAGTCTACGTGCCAGGGCTCCTGTGCTGTATTTCAGGCTCAGACAGCAGATGCCGATGTAGCTTGAAGAAATCACTCAGCAGCGGTGCCCTCGTTTCCCAGGCATGTAATTGGTGTCAGTTTTAAAAGGACAGTTGCGAAGATAAATTAATATTTGGATGCCACCTTAGAGATTCAAAATGCTGGAGTGTCTTATCATTGCAGTCTCCTGTTCGTTCCTCATCCTGTCAAAGACAGAACAGGGTTGACATGGAGAAGGCTGTCCATACACACTGCTACTATGAGTAGCAAGAAGTTACCTCTCTTCCCTGGCTCAGTTAAGCAGTATGTCCTCTGAAGAGTTTTCAAATAGCTACTAGGTTAAAACTAAATGTCAGGAAGTTGGCATCAGGTTTTAATCTTTGAATCTCTGGGTTTATGGCAAAGTAGTTGTCACAAGGTGTGATACTTATGTAGAATCATGCTTCCTTTAAACCCAGGTTACTATAGGTGAAGCACCATTAAAGCAGAATGCTGGCAGATCTTTTCAAGTGCAGTGGAGCCCTGCTGACCTAATCACAGAGGCACATGATGTCTCAGGAGGGACTGTCTGTTCTGGTTTCACTTGCAGAGCAGAGGCGGTGGTGCAGCTGTGGGGTCTGTACAGACTGCAACCATTTGACTTTCCTCTGCCTCACAGCACACATCACTTTAACAAGAGGAATAAAACACTATTTTTCTGGTCTTGTAAATCCCTTCCTAGTTTTACATCCAAGGATGTTCCTCCAAATTTTAAAGACACTCTTATTTTTTTATCTCTTACGTAGAATTTTAAAAAATGCTATGAACAGTTCTCAAAGCCAAAGGCCTTGCACATCTTCACAACAGTGATGAGCAGTTATGCCATAAGTTTGTCTACTGTGCCTTCTCAGTGAGACACAGCTTTAATCTAGAGGGAACTTCTTTTCTGGGGAGAGGGGGTAAGAATCTCCAGTCATGCAACTATTTTTCTCTCCTCTGAGACTTGTGCAAAGGCATCCATTCATATTTTCATGTACTTAAATGAATCATTTCACTGAGCAGTAGGAAAGATATAGCATGGATCTGGAGAATCAAAATGCATGAAATTCAGACGTACCTACTCTTGACGTATTGCCTGCATCACTGCATGCGGACGCGGCAAGGCAAAGTTACCCCATATGGTAATACCCCAGCTGAAGACAGTAATCACTGTAAATTACCAGAGTCATCCTTTCTCATTCATCAGTATATCATCAATATCAGTTTTAATTCAAGAGAAACGGTGTAAACCCTGCCTTGTAGCTTGCGTATGACTAATTGCATGTGCATCTTCAGATGATGCAGAAACCGATAAAAACTTGTTTTACACACTTCCACACTTCACTCACGTGACTCACCTTTTGCATATAGTTGTTTTGCTGAAGGTCTGTTTGTCCATTTTTTGCTGAAGGTGGTAGCCAGTGACTATAATAAGGTAATGATTTTCTTTAAGTTACTAAATTTATCTTATGCTGAACCTAAAGTTGTTTATGAAGCTGGTTAGACAGCTGATTCACACCACAGCAGCTTTGATTGGAAGCAATAAGGAAAACCACACTAAAAGTAGTTACACAGTAACCTTAATCGAAAAATTACAGATTGACTCTTATTTAAGGAATCAGCCAAGGTACAGCTGTATTGCCCTTTATTGTGCTTGAACCAGAGACAAATTCTGCAGTGAAAGCACTAAAATAATCGCGTGGGGTTTGGATCATCCTCCTCCAGTAGACAGCTTATTCAGGCTTACACTTTGGGTTAGCATTTGTTCTTTCCCAAGACAGTACTGGACGAAGTGGGCACAGGGTTGCAGTGACACAGTGTGCGTGAGTCCGTGCACGTGTGTGGCTTTGACTTATGCCCTACACAACAACAATAGGACTGAACAAAGCAAAGGTCTTACTCCAAACCCTGCTGAACTGTTCTAGTTTCAAGTATGTTCTCAGAAAGCTATAAAGCCAGTAGTAAAATAATAAAGTCAGGAAAAGCAGGCTCCTTAGAAGACTGCAATACTGGATAATCATCATTTGAATTTATAAAAAAGAGATGGCTTGAGGTGGTTTCTGTTCCTATGACATATACAGAAATTATCTGGAGAGGGAATGTGTGGGATTGGCTGTAAGAATCGAAGTCCATCAGTCCATTGCTGGTGTAAACTAAGGGACTTTTTTCATCGGGTATTGTGATTAAAGGGTGAAAACATACACCCAAACTTTGAATACTGAAAATTGAGCTTGGATTCAGATTTCAGCCTCTAACTTCAGTCACTGTCTCCATGCAACCATTAACTCAGTGTTCAGTCTCTCTTTTGTTTCTGTTAAACCAAATTTTTGTGTGTTAAACTGGGATTCTGAAGTTAGATATCTCTAATGAGGAAAGATTTGAAACCAGGACCAATCACAGAGCACTAGATTGCTTTCTCCTTAAATCTTTACACATAGTGTGGACTTATCTGATCTCTTCACTGACCTGCATTTCTTTTGGTTCTTAATTAGTGGACGTCTCAGAAGAAGACCTGGAATGCTGTGGAGCATACAACTGCCTGACTGATACCACTAACACCACTGGGTCAACAAAACCCTCCAACTCCTTAATCTACACACTGCTAGGGGTCTACACTGGTGAGTAATCCACATGATCTTTAATCAGTATCACTGATGCAGAGCCTAGTATTTGTGGAATCTAGCGTGGCTTTGCAGATTAAGTTTCTGACTTTCTTCTTCCATCCAATTTGCTAAAGGAAAATAAGATATGTGAGAGCTGTAAACAACTCCTTCCTAAATAGTTCTAATGCTTTATGCCAGAGCTGTATCATTCTTATCTAAAGGAGAAAGATATTCTTTGCATTTTTCACCTGGAATAAAGCTGAAGCCCATTGTGGTGACCCAAATTCAGCCAGGCAAATTGGCATATCTCCCGTTTGGTAACTACAGCTGCTATAGACCTTCCTTGTACGAGGCTAGAAAAGAATTAAAGACAGGGAAGCTGATGCCATGAAAAGACAAAAACAGATGTGCAAGGATTCACTGAGTGAGGAAAGTTCCAAAAACTAGCCAGCTGAAAAGAAGCTATTCTCTGGATAAAGGGAAGTATCTGGCAATAAGCACCTTAGCTCTGTCAAAATATCTTTGCAGTCTCTGGCCATAGATGTACTCTCTGTGCTGAGACAGAAGTATGGAATTTGCCACACACTCCAACAGAGTGTATATGATCCAGGCAGAGCCAGCTCTCAGTGCACAAGGGCATTGCAGCAAACCCTTCCTCTGTCCCCAGCCTCCATTCCTAATTGGTGGGAAAATGAACAGAATATCCCCCACTCTCCTCCCAGAGCGTACTGGAGCTGATGACTTTCTCCTAAAGGCATGTTTGTCCGTAAAGTTTAAATTTAAATTTGATGACTAACATATACAGCACTCCTTTAGGCTTTGTGCATGCAAAATGAATGCAACCCTGCTGTCTACTGACCCCGTGTCAGTGGGGTTTCATTTTTCTTTTAAGCTCTTAATAAAAGATATGTCTTTTCCTACCTCAAGGGAAAGTAAATAGCTAAATATTTCATTCACAGACATTTTTTAAATGTGTCCTCTATTTGGTGGCTGAATACATATTTTGCCCACCTTGGGTGGAGACAGCAATGGGTAAGTCTTCTGCTGTTTAGCTTTCTCAAGGACTGTGAATGTTTCTATTTATGTTCATACCAACCACTATTAAGCCACGCCGTTATCGCCTATAATTGCTCTTGATTAATTTAACATATTTATTAGATATATTTTTCCTGAAAATGTGGGTGTTCTGCTCTCACCCATGTAAGTCCAGCAATTGGCCCATAAGTACTAATAAACACACTGGCAGAACCAACAGTGACTTGAATCACCAAGGGTTTACAGCTCAGCCACAGTGGGGAACCAGGACACTGGAGAATATGATTTCATTCTAGGAGACATGGATGAAAGATAATAAGCAATAAAAAAATGAGACAATTTATTGTAAATCTACTGATGTAGTTGTATATTAAAAATTCACAGGAGAGACAATATTCATACACATAACTTAGGAGCACATTAAACAAGCAAAGTGGATGGAAAGAGGTGCCTGGTTCTCACCTTACTCTGAACTGTAGTTGTTTCCATGGATGGAATTCTAGTCAGCCTAAGTGAGGAAACATTATCATGCCCTGCATCCGTAATGAAGCAATCAGTTGTGAATCTAAGGCTGTCTCATGTATATTATGAGACATGGTTATCTTCTTGATAACATGAAAAAACTTGTTTTGACTCACTACACAAGCAACAAATCTGGACTGATACATGCATGATCAATGTCTGATTAACTACTCTATATATTCTTTTATACGCTGCTTTTGCTAGGAAATTATGGGTTTAAAGCTATGACTTCCATCTTTTTCAAGTTAGCTAGAGCTGCTCACTGTCATCTTCAAGACAGTACATATTCCATACTCAAAGCATGGTTCTGAGCCGAAAAAAAAAGGCACAGCATATACTGGGTTTCAAGACAGCATTTATTTTTCTTTCCATGTATTTGAAAGAAGATCCCCGCTAGCCATGAAAACCTTGGCACTAGAAGTGAACACTCCTCTCTCTTGCTGATTTAAAGACTTCTGATAGCTCCCGAGGGAGCTGTTTCTGGCCAGCTCCCATCGCCGTGCCCCTGGATTGCCCTGGAAGGGTGAGCCCTCACCCTCTGCGGCCGTGCAGCTGGCCCGGCGGCTGTCACAACAGGCCAGCCACAGCTAAGCTGAGGGGATTTGCGAGCGCACAGCTGTATGCAGAAGATGTGAATGTAGATCAGGCCTTCTTGTTTATGCAGAAATGGCCTTTACACTGAGGCGGAATCAGAGGCATCTGCCAAAACGTCCCACAGAGAGCTGAGCACCAAGTCAGAACAATAACAGCAGCAAACGACTTCCCATCATTCTTCCAGCATTCCTCAGTTGTTCATGAACTTTTTGTTTTGTTTTTTTGCAGCTAGTGGTGTGCTAGCTGTGTCGCTGGTTATTATATTTCTGGACCAGATCAAATCTGACCAAGCAGAGACTGAGAAAGAAAAACTAGAGACACCATCCTTTTGGTCTACGTTCCTAGCAACTTTCCGGCATCTTAAAGATAAAAGACAGTGTCTTCTAATCCCTCTGACAATTTACAGTGGGCTTGAACAGGGATTTCTTTCTGGTGACTACACAAAGGTGTGGATGTCAATGAAAATCTGTTTCTGTCTGATTTTTTTTGTGCCGTTGTGTCTTACTATTGCATCTGATCTATATTTACTTGTCAAATGAAGATGTTTCTAATGGTGATTTGTGGATTGCAAAATTACTGCTTACTTCTACTTGAATGAACTCTGAGTGACATCTTCAAACAGGCCAGCAGTGAATATGTCCCTTGGAACAGCCTCAAAAAGAATGCAGTAGAGAGCTTAACTCACCAGTGGAGGCCACAGCAGAGAGCTCCAGGTTCAAACTCTTCACCTTGTTGTAAATAACAAACTGGGAGAGAAGCCAGAAGCCAGCAGAGCTTTTATATCTTCCTTCCTTCTGGTTTCCCCAGAGTTTGTGTAAGTGCAAGTCAGCACACATTCCACGTATTTTATTTTGACAACCTTTGCAGTAAGAGGGCAAGTCCTCAACATGGCTGGCTGAAAGCCCTCACCAGTCACTGCTGCAACAGGTCCAGACCCTGATGGATTGGAATTATTAAAACCACCTCTGCTCCTCCAGTTTCTCGACAAACCTAGACACACAGCAGCTGTGTTCTCCAGGCATTTGTTGAGAAAGCCTCCAAAGAAAGAGGGCAACCTTCCTGAGCTGCTTCTTTCATGCTTTAGGCTTTCGAACCTTGCGTATAAATCAGATGGAAGAGTGCACTTGTGGCTGTGTTGGAATGGATTGAAAGGAGTGCTCCATGGCCACCTCCACTGGTCATGTGCTCTTATAGATGAGGTCCTCTTCATTTTTTGGGATCTGCTCTGTAAGGACCGTAGTGTCAATTGTCCATTTTCATCTCTTGGGCTATGATGGGAAGGGCAGAAAATTCCTAATGCTACTTCCAGGAGTTTAATTTGTACAGCAAGCAGTGCTCAGATTTGTTCTCCTTGTTATTGCTGTTTGCATGGCATCAGTCTGATTGGGTTAGGAATGCTGCTGCTGAAGGCCAACTATGTCAATGCACCAGGGACTTGTCGGCAGACTCTCTAGCAGTGCTCTTTTGATCTCGTCCATGCTGGCTACTTACCAAACACTCAGGCTAAGGTCCTTGAACTTTAGCTGTATATTTTCATCAAAGATAATGTGGCACCACTATCCCTTCTCTTCCAGGTATATGTGACCTGTGCCTTGGGGATACAGTACGTTGGCTATGTGATGATCTGCTTTGCAGCTGTAAATTCCCTCTGCTCTCTGCTCTTCGGAAAGATCTCCCAGTTCACGGGTAGAAAACTTCTATTTGCATTAGGTATGTAAATGTTTCTTGAATGACTGATCACCATATGTAATCAGATCCACTACTCCTCCCTTTGCATGTACAAAGGGATAGCTTGCTGTCGGCTATCAATTAAAACCAAAGTCAGTCTGGAGGCAAACTTCACAAGCTTCATTCATGGGAAGAGAGGCAGCTCAGCTCACAGTTAAGCCCTGTATTGCTGTCTTTGCCTTACATCGCTTTGCTGGTGATGTGAGCTCAGCCTGCTTTTGGGGCACTATCTATGCCGAAAGTGCCCTATAGCTTCGATGCTTTATGGCTCTAATGCAGCCAGTGACAAATGATCTCACAATGCAGATATTGAGACTTGAACTATAATAAGAAGGATTTCTCCACTGGGCTGAAACCTCCTCACCCTTATGAAGTGAAAGCAAATCACTGTTGACCTGAGTCTCAGGGAATGACAAACTTGGAAATTTGAGCAAAATTTCAGGAAAGTTTTTAAAGGTTGGCCTGTTGTCCTTTTTACCACTTGTTCTATAGGGGGAAAAATAGAAGAAATTCATGTGTCAGGCTAGAATAACTTAAGGGCTTGTGTATGGGACAGTAATTTTCATGTTGCCTTGAGAAGAGATTTGCATATTTAAGAACACCTCCCCCCCCAGAGAACATTGTTCCAGTGAGTAACAGAGTAATGGAGGCATGAAAAAAATACCAAGAAATGTTTCTTTTGTGCCTCTGTATGCACTATGCATACTGAAGTGGACTAATACCTTATTTCCACTCTGCAATAATTTGTATTATTAGAAACATCACTGAATGGATCAATATGCATCAAGACATTCCAGGCATTTTCTCCACAGGAAATTTTAAACCTGGACAAAGAAGAAGAAATTTAGAGGCCTTTCTGCTACAGTCACTAGCTCAAAGAGTCTTCTGTTTGTTCTAGGTGTGTGTCTCAGTCTATGAAACTCAGATTAAAAGCAAAAAGTCAAGCCACCTAATAGTATCTATAAACAATTAAATCTCCCCCAAAACTGTAGTGTTAGAAATGGAAGACCTCTGAACCTCTCAGTTCTGTTTAGCGGTCTTTGTACTCAGCCTGTGAATGTGCACCTGTGGGGAGAGGAATCTGTGACTCATTTACAAACCACTTTTTAAAAGAAAGACCCAAAGCCACCAGACCCACTAGAAATCCTTAATTGTCTCCTCTGGCCCTGAATGGAAACCTCATTCAAGGACAAGGCAGGGAGAGCAGAAGGGTGCTTGCTCCCCCTTCCCACATGCCTCACATGGTGACTGCAAGCCTTTCAGGAGCTCCTTCTCCTACTTGGTGGTTCATGTCCTTTGGGCTAACAACCATATCAGTGCTGAGGATCTCTCAGCTCAGGACACTGCTCAGAATTATGCATTAGAGACTGTCAAAGGCCCGCATTGTCTTGTATTTCATGCGATATCAACTCAGTCAGCGCAAAGCTCAATGAACCAGAAATTTTAAGATTGCCTTGTGCTCTCGTTGGGGGTAGAAAGAAAAAGTGTTATCTACCACTATCTGTCCTGATTATAATTGCATCTATATCTCTCTTTTTTTTTTTTCTTTCTAAATCAACAGCCACAGTTACAAACACGGCCTGTATGATAGCACTACTGCTGTGGAAACCTCATCCCAAGCAGCTTGCTGTGTTTTTTGTATTCCCTGCTCTTTGGGGCCTAGCTGATGCTGTTTGGCAAACGCAAACTAATGGTAAGTCCTGGTGACAATGAAATGCATTCTCTTGAGATGTAAAAATCTGCATGTTTGCATCTGTGAAACAATGCTGCATAAAAATGGTAACGGCTTTAAGACAGCTTCTAAAAGATATATGTTAACTCATTGGAAAGCAGAAGAAATAGAACAAGCTGGGAATAAGAAAGAAAAATACTCATTAAACCAATGTTTCCAAGATGAAGAGAGAAGAATACTGCAGAAGATGATAACGGGTATTCAGAATAAATATTCTGGAGGAGCATAAGTATTTCAAAGACATTTAGAAACTAAGAAGAATTATACATTTAGTCTATCTTTTGCAATAAAGGAGAGCACTCTGGATAAAAACTAGCTCAAAGCTTGGCAACAAAAGAAGAAGGAAATTGTCTGTTAGGAGTTATTGGAAAAAAAAATTATAGGAGAAACCAGAGAAAGCAACATTAGGCAGCCAAGTAACTTCATACAGCTCTGATTTACTCCATTTCAAAACTCATAATCCAATGTGATAAGGCAATAAAAAGGAGCAAGGTCCTGGGAGACTTCTGCTTGAAGGAAGATAACAAACTAGAACTCTTTGTCCTAGACAAGTGGTAGGTATGGAAAGCAATCAGTAAGGTAATTAATTATATGGAGAAGGTGACTCGCAATTCACTTTTCTCTTGGTAACAGAACTAGTGGCACCAGATAAAGTTATCAAGCAGAAGCCTTTATGGAAATCAAAATAAATAGTATTTCTTACATAATGCATAATCAAAGTATGGAATTCATTGCCAAAAATTTAAGCTAGACTTACATCACATCATTACAAAATCACTTTAGAGGAAAGTGGTTTTTGGGACTACTAAAGGGTGGTGATGCAGTGGAAACCTCCAACTCAGACCATCCCTATGTCTTTGATTGCCAGAGTCAGGAAGACTTTACTGGGAAATATCACTGTATGCTTGCCTTATTTCTTACACTCTTGTCCCAGGAGTCTGATACTGAAAGAATACCATTGGACTCCTAATCTGACGCATGAGGTTTATTCTAACAATCTTTTATGTTTTGCTTTGCAACACAGTGCAATTAATTATTATGTACTGATAGTTCAGAAAATGAGCTGATACAAACAGAGTTCTGTAAGGGATTGTTTAAACCTATCCCTTAATAAAAACTGGAAGAAATTCTTTTCTGGAGACTAAAGCCAGACTCCCAAGTGCTGGAGGGGGCAAGAAAGAGCTATAGTCTGTTATGACTTGAAGCAAAATCCACTCATGACTGTCAATCACAGTCTTTTTAAATCAGTCATAGCCTGGGTCAGTAAGGCAGTTGAATCGTCTCCCACCTGCTCCTGTATTTTACCTCTTATTTCATGAATACTGTTTTCCTCTATCCCAAGTTCATGCTTTGCAGGTGCCACAGGAATATGCATGTGGCAGAACTAGGTCCTCTGGGCACACATCAGGTTATGTGCCTTGGCTTTCCTCCCTCTGATCCCTTTGGTTGTTTCAGGGGCTTAGAAGATTTCACCCACTAGATAAAGTGCCATGTTCCTCCTGGAGAGCCGAATGGAAAACATGGCAGTCCATTTCCTGGCACTGACAGTGATCTCTTTTCACGCACATGTCGAGTCCCTGCCTCTACACACAAGGGAGTGACCAGCCAGCATCCTTCTCTGCCCCTCCAGCAGCTCCAGCTCATATCCCCTAGAGGAGAGCTAGTACATACATCAAGGGACACCCTCTCATCATCTCACATCCTAACCTAGAGCCTTGTGCCTTAGGTAAAAATTTTAAATCAGTGCTCTTGATGCTCAGGGTCACGGAAGGACAACATCAGTGAGGATTTGCTCTCTCTGAAGTAAAACTGTTCATTCATTTCCTGCTTCTTCAGCCACAGTCTTTCTGACTGCTCTGCAAGCTTCTTCCTAACACTCTTAAGAACCATATCTTAGTCTTCCACTGGGATAAAGGACCTGTCCTTTGTCCTGCTTCTATCTTGTCCAGAAAGCCTTGTCCTCAGATTTTGTGCTTCTTTCAGAATCACAGAAGGGTTAGGGTTGGAAGGGACCTCTGGACTTCAGATGGTTCAACCCCCTTGCTCAAGCAGGGCCACCCAAGCACAGCCACTTACTCAGGACCGCATCTGGAGAGCTTTTGATTTTTTCCAGAGAAGGAAACTCCACACTCTCTCTGGGCAACATGTGCCAGTACTCAGTCACCCTCACAGTAAAAAAAATTTTCCTGATGTTCAGAGGAAACCTCCTGTACTTCAGTTTGTGCCCATTGCCTCTTGGACACCACTGAAAAGAGCTGGGCTTTGTACCCTCTCTTCTGGGATTTACATACATTTGAGACTTCCTTGAGGAGCAAGTTTCCTCAGTAAGGTTCCTGCTCAACTGACAAAAATGGATCCGAGGCCCACATTAGGGAGAAAAGGGGTAAGTACAGAGGACCTAAGTATTAGAGAAGGTGGCTGGGAAGGGACTGTAGTTTCCAAACCCCGAAATGAGACAAAAACAGTGGACAATGTTTTATGCTTACTTGATGGTGAGTGAGCTCTGCAGCTCTGTGACAGGATTAAGTGCTATTTACGGTGCTGTATCAGGTCATCTCCATTCTCATATTCCTGCAAGATACTTGTGAAAATTTCATGTTTGTGCTACCTTGGAAAGCACCCAAATGTTCTTTTTCCTTGCATAGTGTCTTTTTTCGGTCTGTTCCTTACTCAGCTGTTTCACAGCTCCCATTTATAAAGTTATACAAAGTTTGCTTTGTCACATTGTCACAGTGAAACGTCAAGTGATGACATGAAGCCTTAATACAGAGGTGCAGTGACATTACCCCACAGTGCTGCATCCCAGAATAGGATCTTCAGTTTGACATACCCACAAAGGACTAAATCTCTTCTCCCCTTCAGAAGGTTTATATAGATATAGATCACGTGAAAAATTCCCAGCAACAAAGACTCAGAGGTGAGATGAGACCTCCAAAATAGCACTGGGGACTGAGATCTGCGGTCCTTCCTTTGCTAAGCTCCCATGAGTGCTGCTTGGGCCTCAGTAGATTAACCAGTGGATACATAAATGGTATTGTGGCACATACTTAAGGCATTCTGTGGCTTGCTTTGTGCTGCTGTGGATATTTGATGCTCGAGTACCCCCTAGAGGATATGTAGGCTCACAGTGGATGAGTCACTTCATCTCATAAAGGTTTCCTGACATATTTGTGTTCATGTGTGGACACTCTCACTTATTTCTAACGAAAGCTACTTCATTTCAGAGCGTGCAGTGCCCTTTCTTACCTAACTTGAGCACAGATGCCGATATTACCCATTGACAAAAATTGCACTTGGGGCAGAACAATTACATAGCACAGAACTATCAGGTGGACTACAGTAAAACCAAATTCTTTCCAGGCTGATTTGTGTCTTTAGAAATTCTATGAATGAGTGTAAAGAGTTTATAAACCTGGACTCAAATAATTTCCAGAAGCCCCGTTATATACCCGTGCCTATTAGTACCAGGGGAACAAGTAGGAAAACAGGCAGTGGTGAAAAAGCAGGATAATTTCCGTGGAAGTGAACTGTAAAATTTCAGAACTAGCAGCCTCTCCACTCACTCAGCCCAGAAGGTCCTGCTGAAGTTCATCCAGGCAATTTTCTTCAAAATAGCAAACGTGTACCGGCTGAAAACCAGAATCTTTACACATGGAACTGTCATGGCATCAGCAACTTTCCTGTATTAAACTTACCTCACGAATATCTTTCCAGATGATAACACTGAGCATATCAGGAAATTAGTATGAACAACTTGTACTTGTTCATTTATTAGGCAAAACTATGAAGGACTATCATATCTACACTCCACTCAGCCAGTTTAATGAACTAAGTACATCTTGTGATGCACTTGTCCAGATTTTCCATCCTGTCTAAATTGAAACAGTTCAGTAAATGCCCTCTTGGAGTCATCAGGGTACAGCAAGCTTTTACATACAGACGAAGTCTCCTCCTACTTAACAAAACTGAAGGGATAGTTCAGTCTACTCAGATTTTCAGAGAACTTTGCATTCCTCTTTGACTTTTGGCTGAATGTACACATTTCAAACATATGTGCTATTAGACAAGTGGATGAAAAGAGTCAAAGTTCATGATATTCTTCTCCTTCCCTCCGAGCACACCACGTCTGAGTCAGAGGAAATGCCCCGTTCTTTATCACTGCTGGTGCTAGCTCAGCACGCAGAGGAAAGCAAGCTCTCTCTCCCCTTCCCTGTGTGCTTCACTAGTCAGACCTGGAGGCTGGGAATCCCTCCCTGGATCCCAGCTGTGGGTGTACAACTGACTGAACTAATTGGGAGCTTCCCAGTGAACACAACTGCATTAGGATGACCAGTTGAACTGAGTCTCTATAACAAGTAAGTTTTCCAGTTGCTGCCTGGAAGTTCGGTATGCATCAAGGATATTCTATTTGCTAAACCATCCAGGAGCTGAAAATTCGAAAACCTGGTTGGTTCAGAGAGACATATCTTCTCTGTATGCTAAATCTGGGCCCATGTTGTCCCTACTGTGAAACTGCCTGTTCTGTGAAAGCCTGTAAGGAGTTGGTATGAGCTTCTCAACAGTTACACATGGAGACTCTGCAATGTCAAGGCCATGTTTGGACATCTCCTCTTTCTCCTTATTTGTTCATCAGTGCAAGAACCTTGATTTTTGTAGCTAATAGTTTGAAAAATAAATTTTCTGCCATCTTACTTCAATAGACCCCATCCTTTCTTCCTTTCTCACATTTTTGTTCCCTTTTTCTCTGGTATTCTCTATTTTGTCATGTTTGCTCTGTTATTTCATGTGTTACAATTCACAGAAACACAACAATTTTTTAAGACAAAGCTTGTATTTTCCTTTCTCTGACGTTTATGAGGGAGGGTCTGTTTTCCCCATTGTGCCCTATTTATTCCCTTTGCAGAATACATGGTTGCAGACAATCTTCACAAGACGTGTTTTCCCTTCCTTTCTTCCTTCCTTCCAGGACTCTATGGCATTTTATTTGAGAAACACAGGGAGGCTGCCTTCGCAAATTACCGTCTCTGGGAATCACTTGGGTTTGTCATCGCCTTTGGTTACAGCACCGTATTGCAAGCCTACATCAAACTGTACATTTTACTGTCAGTGCTTGTGTTGTCCATGGTGTCGTACGGAGCAGTGGAATACCTCGAGGCTAAGAGCTCCCCTGGGACACCTACTGCTACAAAGAAGAAAATGGAAGACCTCACTCCCAGGAAACACATATGTAATCCAACAGGTTCAGAGTGACGGAGGCAAAGCAAACTGGCCAGCTCCTTACAGGCATGTCTCCGAGGGCGTTCCATTGTGTACTGTATCCAGAAAGATGGTAAAGGAACAGATTTCAAGGCCATTATAATGCAAATGTCTTAGGAGTAAAAATCTCCTTTGACATCTCACCTTTATAAGGGAAGATTACCTGACTTCACCCTTTCACAAAGATGACCAACGGAATGTTTTCTCTTTTTATTTTAATTAATAAAGTCTTAATAAATGTAAACAAGACTCCTAAAGTCCTCACATTTTTGTTTCTGTGGATAAGACCTGGTATATCTTTACAATCAAACCACATGCGGAATGAGAGGAGCAACGGGGGTTGCTCAGTTGATTGCAGACAACACACATCATTTCATGGAACCATTAATTATAAAGATTTATGTTGGTTTTATGCTGCATTCTCTAATGCCTGCTGTAAATAACATCAACCCATAAACTGGCTGTATCTGCAGTTCATATCTGCACACCACAGAATCAACTAACCCCTGAGTCCACCAATTTGTATGAGGTCAGCAGACAGCTGTGAATCTGCCCATGTCATCCCTCTATCCCAGCACTCTTTCTCTTTTGATTTTCCTGTCTCCAGTTTTTCTGTCACCACTTACAGCAACTTCATCCTAAGAGACATGCCTTCCATAAGATAAAATACTTCAGTGATGATGACCTTCCTCCACTTTCCCATCCAGGGACAGAGCTGTTTTCAAGATGAGCAGCCAGGCCATGGGGAACCTAGTTATGAGGAGGGTGCAGGTGACAATGCAAGTCACAGAGTGATGGGGAGAAAAGGAGGATGGGCCTGCACTGTAAAAAGTCCTTGAGATCTATATGTACCCTGCAGTGGCTCATCTCATTTCAACTTCTCTTCAGTTTTATCCATATTGTTTCTGGATATGGATTTTTGTGGTTTTTTTCTGCAAACAGAAGAGTGTTACAGTACAGTTACTGTGCAGTGTCCGTGCATCTTAATGAGAGAGCAACCTAAAGACATCACGTTCATTACTGGTAATGACGCTATTCAGATTCTCTCTGTGAGGCAGACAGCATCAAAGGAACTGCAGACAAATGCTCTTCAGGTCCAAGGTGAGTGCTGCCTCTGGAAATAAACTACATATAGCTAGCTAAGTTGTTGCCTGCCATGGAGATAACACTTGAAACTACTTCCTCTCAGTTACTAACCACAGCAGGAGGATGAGGCACCACACGGTGTGACAACAATAACACAATTTTTGTGACAAAAATCCCCAAATTGTTAGGTCTTTTAAATAGCAGCAAACTTCATGCTACTTTGCTGTCTCTCTTGTATTTCACGTTCTCAAGCATCTGGACTCCCCTTCAGACTTCACTTGTGTTGATTCATGGCTTTTCAAATGATGAGCTTTTTTCCAGGCCTCATATAATAAAGTAAAATTCATTTTGTTCTGCAGAAAAGAGGGTGACAGGTGGGCTCCCTCACAGATGCAGCTTTCTCTCGCACCTTTGCCCTGTCAGCTCAAAGGCATGCTGTTGACCTCTCTGTTGGAAATACAAATGGCAAAACTGTTGTGGCTGCAGGATCCTAACAGCCTCCTATTGGCCCAGCATGCACAGATGGATATTCTAGGCTTCTGTTGATTTTCACCCTGCCCCGCTTCCATCTCATAGAGAAACACAGCATTATGTTTCAACACATCTCTGAGTCCTCCTCTGATTCTCTTTTACAAAGTGATGTTCAATGGCAAGTGAAGCAAAGAGGATTTTTGAGGTCAACACCATGATGAAAACCTCATCTGTGTGAATGTAATAACTTTTTATTCGTAACAACCCAACACAGAAGTCAGGATCCTGCTACATGAGATGCTCTACCACCTCAGAACAAAAAGATGACCAGTACCTAGACACTATACAGCTTTTTTTAAAATGTACTTTCTCTTTTTAGTCCTGTACTGGGTCTGGCTGGGACAGAGTTAATTTTCTTCATAGCAGTCCATATGGTGCTGTGTTTCAGATTTTTATAACTAAAACAGTGTTGATAACACACCAGTGTTTTGGCTATTGCTGAGTAGTGTTTGCAGAACATCCAGGTTTTCTCTTTTTCTCCACTCTTCCCCCTCAGTGAGTAGGTTGCAGCGGCCCAAGAAATTGGGAGGTGGCACCACCAGGACGGCTGAGACAGAGTGACGAAAGGGATATCCCATGCCACGTGAAGCCATGCTCAGCAATAAAAGTTTGGGGCAAAGGAGCAGGAGAAAGGTGTTTTGACCTTGTTGAGGACCTCACTATCACTGATATTGAATCAGCATACAAGATAGGACATTGTGGCCTGTGGTTGGGGGAGCTGTTTTTCACTTTTGATTTTTCACAGGACTTCATGTAGTCATTTCCTGAATGACAACTCCTCTGTTGCACAGGGACCATGAGGGAAAACTCTTACCTTGGGAATGAAAGCCACAGCTACAGGTGGCAATGCAATGAACATGCTTTTGCCTGGGACACGATGAATATAAAGGTGCCCATCGGTCTTGGACATGACTTAAATTAAAATTGCCATTTATGACATTATTATGCAGGGACAATACACAGTTATAAAACTTATATGGTTTTGTTTATTGTAAAGGCTATAGGGATTTTGCTGCATAGTATATATAAAAAAAATTTAGGCAGAAGTTCAGCTAGGAACATAAATTCATTGAAATGCAAGAAAAAAAAAGATAGTTGAGGTTGCTGTGACATGAGACATCTGCCATTTCATGGCCAAGGAAGACTCCACAAGCGCTGCTTCAGTCTGACAGGCAGCGAATAGCTCAGGTCTGGCTGTGCTGAGGCCTCAACCAGCAGGGTGCAGGTAGACTCACCCTTCTTCACCCCACGTGTCACTACCAGAAAGCTCTTACCTCACCCACAACAACAGTGTTCATTTTGCAGTGAAACAATAGCTTTTATCAGTCTGACTCTGAGTGAGGTTAACGAGAGCAGGTGTAGCCATCTCAATGGACACTAGCTTTGGGGTTTGAAGTGGTAGCCAGATTGATCCTGCCCCAGTCATGTGCCTGAAACCTTCAAGAGCTCTAAGCCAGGCAATGGGCAGTAAGCCTGTTGATGTTTACCTACTGAATGCTCTGTGTTTCCTGGTGTCACAGAGGATGCCATCCTGCTCTCCTCAGGGGGAAGGCCAGGTTGGATGGGGCATTGAGCAACTTGGGCTAGTGGGAGGTGTCCCTACCCATGGCAGAGGGGTTGGAGCTAGATGATCTTTAAGGTCCCTTCAGACCCAAAACCGTTCTGGTTCTATGATTCGAAGGTCTCTGCTTCTGGGTGCTGGTTGGCAGCAGCAGTACGTGGGTGCTAAACTCGAGTGTGGTCAGGGACAGCTGTGGCAGTTTTTGTGTTGTGGAAGAATGTCTGCAAACTCACAGGTGGGTTTACAAGTCATGGGCTGAACAAAGAATCCCCTGGGAATGAAGGCTGGTGAAGAGATGGGTGTTCATCTGGGCGCACATTTATACATAGTAAGGTGAGTGAAATTTTTTTTCATTCATTTAGGCCAATTCCTAATCCTGGAGTTAGCGCTTCATAATTGCACTTCAAGAGCTTCTGCTTATATGTGATATGACTTTATTAAAAGTGGATAGGCGTTCTTTGTTAGTTCAAGTGGTTTGTTTTCTTTTCTTTGCATTTAATTATCTGGGAAATTGAAGCAGACATTTGTTATATCTAGGTTTGGTGAGCCAATTTCCTGTAAACTGGCATTCCCTGAATGCCAGAAGTTTAATTTCATTCCCTGAATGCCAGAGGTATGAAAGATGTTCATTAATACAAGCTGATATGAACAAACCACCAAAGAAAGCTTCATTGTTCAGACATTATTAACAGCTTAATTTATGATTACCTAGTGGAGACTGTGATGGCACCACACACTGGATGCAAGTTCAATAGCAGAAACACTGCTAATAGCATTGTCCAGCAGTGCAGAAAAGACAAAACTAACTGCAGTCTGTAAGGTTACTCATCCAAATGCTTACCATGGCTGTATCCAATTACATCATTTTTCTCTCATTTTAATAATATTTGCCCCAGGATTTGAACCAGCTACTGTAAATCTTGTTTGGTTTTGTATGGTTGGGTTTTTTGGTGCGTTGGTCTTTTTGGTTTGTTGGTTGGTTGGTTGTTGTTTGCTTGTTGTTTGTTATTCATTTTTTTCTTAGCATGTGACATAGTGCTGTTTAATAAGCAGACAGAGCAAAGAATTCCCAGGAAAGAAAGTGGAAGCAAAGATAACCATAATTTTCTGGGACAACCACATTAGGTTTGTGTGCAAGCTCAGCAGCAAGCCCCCAAATTTCTGGGGCTGAAAAGAATGACTGACTGCAAGAGACACAGCAAGGCTACTTTCCCCTTCTGGGTATTTTATGTAAGTCCTATTACATCACGACCATACTTCAGCAACTGCTTACCATGTTTCTCTCCTGTTCCCTGTAAACCCCTCACTCAAGGAAAGCTCTCACTAAGGATAATTCAGCTGCAGTGTGTCTCTGATCTATAAGGGGATTCCCAGAAATAATCCCAGTGCAGTTTAGATCTTGCTCCCTCCCTCCCAACACCAGTTTAAGCCTGAGATGGAAGGTTACTGCAGGTCTAACTGTAAAACATCACTAAATATATTAATATACATATTACTATTGGAATATGGAATTCCATATTACTTTGCAATATGGAAAGTCATTGTATACAGAAGTTCAGATTTTGGCCACAGTCTTAGCCGTTAATGATGTCTAAAGTCTCTTTCCAAGAGGAGCCTTATTCCTCACACCCTGGACCAAAGCTTTCCTCAAATCCCTTCTTTTTTAGGCAACAATTCCCTCACTACACAATGTAAGATGGTCCAGGACTATTTTTAACCCACTCACTATAGGGCAAAGAATTCCCAGGAAAGAAAGTCTTATGGTAAAGTAATCATATGCTTCCAACCCCACTGCCCTGCTTCCCAGCCTTCCTGAAAAACCTCATGGACACTCCTCTATGCATTGGACAGCCGTGACATAGGTATATCATATGAGAGAGCCACAAATGTGAGAGTGGAGAGAGAAAAATGTTTTTTCTTCCTGAAAGATTTTTTAACTTTTTTTCACATTCAAATAAAGTGATGAGAATCCTGAACTATTCTGTGACTTGTGAAACTCTTGAATTACATTAATTTACATTTTGATAATGGTAAAGCATTTCATTTCACACTTGGGCTTTTAGTTTTAAAACTAAATTAGCATTTAAAAAATGTCTTCCTGAACCATTGTCTCTTAAAAAATGAAAAGAGGTTATTCTGACAATTTCAAAACATGAAAATTAAAATTAAATAAAAGCTATCAAAAGATTACATTTATTCTCTGGAAAAAAGTTTTCTATTTCAATAAATGGTATTTTTTCCACAGAAAAGTGTCCCTTGCCAACTCAACTGCATGTTGCTCAATGCAGTACTTCCATGTGTGACTTTTCCCCTTTGTTTCTGTAGTTGTTTGGAAGGCAAGGTTACTCATTCTGGAGTCTAAAACTCAACCTGAAAAGAAAAAGCAAGGATGCCACTACAATAACAGGATGCGAAGGAGTCTAGTCTAGCATACAGATCATCCACTTTGTATTTTTTTGCTTGCTACTTTCTGAGAGAAGGTGGGGGTTGGTGTGTTAATGTTTTGTCAGAATGGTCCTTAGCTCAAACACTCTTCTCTCATCCAAGGTACTCTCTGCCCCAAACACAGAGTCTAATCCTCAGGGACAATTAGACTGTAGGGTTTCAGCACTGTAGGTTTTCAGAAAAGTAGAACTGAGAGGAACAGCAACTCTTTCAAATCTACAGATTCACAGGCCTTTTTCCTTTATGCCACCAGCCAGCTGGACAGGTCTTAATTTGAGTCCTGCGTACATTGAACTGGCCGGGTAGGGAGGAGCACACTTCATGAACTATATGAGAATTGCTCCGTGCAATATAACTCAAAATGCATTTCCTACTCACAAAAATAGAAGGGGTCCATCACCCACTTCCATTATAGACAGTGGGAAATGGTATTTCATTCAGAAACCACGTATATTTCTATGGAACATTATTTTCTTGGTAGGGAAGTAATGAGACAAGAAGGTGCCCTGCTCCTCAGGAACTGAAGAGGAGCTCATCGGTGGAACAGCAGAAGATTACCAGTGAGTTAAATCAGCATATGTCAGAGGAGGAAAAGAGCATTGGAATCAATAGACATTTTCCTACTCTCTACAGTCAGTTTTGCATTGGGCTTTATGATCTTAACCAAGAGAGTTTGCTCAGGGCATGGCAGCATACTCAGTTGGTATAATGTGCCAGTAAGGCAGCAGTGCAAAGAAAGTCACCTTAAAGTAAGATGGAAGTGAAGGCAGATGACAATGATACAAGAGGTATCTTGAAGCTCTTGGAGTTTCATCTCCATGAGAATGTTCATGACAAATTCAAGCCGTGGCTTTTAGAACTCAACTAAAATCCAGCCTTGTGTTCAGGCTGTTCCATGTATGACACTGAGAGGAAAACTTTTCCACAGTATTGCTGAACTGCTGAACTACCAGCAGATTGACACTTTCAGGCCAAACCAAGTGGCTGGGATGAAGGCTGGCAGAAAGCGTGTGCCCTAGAGCATAGCTGGTGAGAGTGCCTGGCTTACTCATTTATTAAAAAGTGACTAAATGTATTTCTGCTTCTTCTCTACAACCTGCCCTGCAGGCTGCAAGAGGATCAATTCCTAAGGTGGCTGTCCCAAAGAAGAAAACTGCCAGAGCACTTCCAAGAAAAACACTGACTTCCCAGCTGCAGGAAAAAATACCATGCCAAAAATACCCTTCCGAGCAAAAGGTGAAGCTAAAAATAAACAAATCCCAGGAGGCTGGGCATTGTCCAGGCAAGTCTGCCCAACTCAGTTGCTGGTTACCTATACCTGACTTCTGCAGCTATGAGCTAACCACACACGTGTTTCCTCTGATAAAGACCAGAGGCCCACACCCCTGGCTGTCTGAATGGAACTAGCTCTGTTCAGAAGTCATAGCACATTCTAAATTTGAACAAAAATGGAGGTCATATACTGGCTGTAGCATGGTTTTGCTAATGCCAGAAAAACCTATGAAAAGACAAAAGTGGGATTTGCCAAATGTGTTCCATCTCCCTGAAGGATTCATGAAAATTTCACTGTAAATCCTCCAGGACAAAAAACATTGAGAAGTAGTTACGTGTGTTTCTACAGTTTAAGCACAATATCAAGTCACAATTAATTTGGATTATTTTTGGGTTATTTTTGTTCCTACAGCTATGAGCTATAAATGGTAGAGCCATGCTTCAGGTTAACTAAGGCAAGCGGAAGATGGAGGAGAGAGGGTGGGAGAATCAGGCTGTGAAAAACAAAGTGGGATGTGTTAGAACTCATCTGTGAAGGACTGTCAGTTATAACATACCTGACAGAGCTTGTCATTCATGCAGGTGTTTTCCTGCCTCCTCCTTTTCAAACCCAATGCGTGCCCTTTATGTCAAAAATCCCTTTACTATTATACTGTAAAATATCACCTGAAAAAAGCGTCTTGGTAAAATGATGGCCAGACACAGGGTGGCAAAAGTGCTGTGAAATCTTCAGTAGGGTCACCCTTGATCTTCCCAGGAGAAGGTTTGCTGCTGATTCTGCCAGGGAGTAGAAGCAGGCCCATGCCTGTGCATCACTGCAGCCCCGCTGTGAGCTGTGAGCTGGTGCTAACAAGGTGAATGTACACATCAGCAGGATGAGCTCCTGTGTCAGCGAGGCATTTCCACACAGGCATCGCTGCGTGCACAGCTCTGGGCACTGCCTTGCTCGTATTCCCCATGTGCCACACATGTGCAGGACTGTGGGCCAAATTATTCCACAGTCAAAAGGCAAAGTTAGAGTCAAGAGTGCTTAATGAAGCAAGGAGCAAGCAGCATGATAACAAAATTGTTCCTTATTTATTTTACAATTAGGAGGGATTGCTCATCCACAGAATTCTGTGATTCAGCGAGAGGTTATTGAATAGTAAACAGTGATTTAAGGCTAAAAGCTGCAAGCAAAGACTGTTTTCTGATTTACTACAGAAACAAAAAGAATGTCAGCATTTTAACTGGAGAACAGGGACCTTTTGTTAAAGGAATTCTTGGGAATAAAAACAATAGTCCTTTATAAAATATTGGTATCATATCTAGCTTCCCAGACAAACTGAAAACACTAGCCACATTCACTTTTCTATTATGCTTAATTGAGAAAAAAAATCAACATAGATTTGTTTTGGTCAGCATAAGGTAGCACGAAACGAAATTCTTAGTGAAACACATGGAAAAGGATGATGTCTTGAATTCATTTTGGTTAGAGTTTTCTTTTACAAAACAAATAAAATATATTAACTATTTCAGTAGTGGAAAGCAGGAGTGTTATGAAGCAGTTAAGGGAATACAATGCAATTTTATCATTACACCAGCTGATATGAAACTGCATGGATGCTCATAGCTTCATCATTAAGTTGATAAACTGAAGTATGTGTATGATCAATATCAGCAATGCTTCTTGCTCTTTTTATAAAAGATGATCTGCAATTTGAGTGGTGATTTGTTGATTGTCTGAGACTCTGGAAACAGAAGAGAAGAGCAAGCAATTCCATAAAGTTGCAATTTTTGCACTTAGGTGTGAGAAAAGGCTAAAGCAGCATGCTATGACGGTGTATTTGTTGCTACAGGAATTTGAAGGGCATAAGGAGATAATTTGGTATCTCAGACAACGGGCAGGTAATGAGCTGAGCTCTATAAGAGAAGAGTTTCAGTGATTTGGAAAAATTCACTTCACTGGAAGTGTTGAAAGCCAGGTTGGATGAGGCTTTGATCAACCTGGTCTAGTGGAAGGTGTCTCTGCCCATGGCAGGGAGAGTTGGAACTACATGATCTTTAAGGTCCTTTCCAATCCAAACTATTCTATGGTTTTCTGACAGGCAGTCTATGGGGAAGGCAGTTGAAAGCAGCATCTGATAAATTATGAATCCCTCTAAGTATCAAGTGCCATCCAAAGAACCTTGCAGATGGAGAGATTCACTGACCAGAAATATTTTTGCACCACTGGACGAATAAAAGCAAGAGTGGGAAAGGTTATTTCAAAGACTGAACAACACAGAGGAAAGACTGCTGGAGGAAGAAGAAAGATCCAGAAGATCCAGATCTTTGATCCAGAATAATCCCTAGGATAGAATAAACATTACATTTTATTTTCAAATGCGCGAGGCAGAGTTTTTAGATTAAGATTGTGTAATTATTGAATAACTTTCATTGGAAGGGACATTCAGAGCTGTGACTGTTCACTCCACCCCTGCTCAGGGTTTGGTCTAATGTGCAGCTCATGATAAGCCCTGATACATGCTGGGAAATTCTGCTCCAAAGAATCCAAACAAACTGAAAACATTAATCACTTCCACACTTTTTGTGATGATTAACTGAGGAAATAAAAACTCTATGTAGATTTATTTTAGACAGCATAAGGCAGCACTGAACTGTTGGTTCTTATTTGAGGTTCTTATGCCATAGTTTTTAATTGTAGTCACTTTCACAACAAATTGCAGAAAAACTAGGGAAAGTGTGATCAATACCATGAAACAAACACTTTGATGAGAAGTATTGTGAGTATTTATTTTAATGTCGAATACACAAAGAGGATGTGACTGCATCTCCTTCAGTCTCACTCAAGAGACATTTCATTCAGGTGAGGTTATTCCAACCTAAGCACCAGTTGCTGAGCCAAAGTAATTTCAACCCTACAGATCCATCCATTCATTTTCACAAGTTAAATCTTCATAACAGTTCTGACCTTCCAAAAAAACGGCTTGAGCTACATACGTACAGTGCAGCTCTCTGCAGGGAGGAATCACTTCTTATCTAGGATGAGATTACCCTCCTCATCTTTGATTTGAACTTGTCCAGTGGAGTACTTGGTTTCCTGCCTGCCGTTGCAGAACACAGTTTTCACGGTGCCATCCGGGTACTCCCTCCTTCTGAACTGTGCAGTGTGAATCTCCCTTTGGCCATCACTGAACACCACGATTTTATCTCCATTCCTGAAAGAAGCAGCGATGAATGAAGTGATGAGAAAACACTGTCTGTTATTAACCTGTCTCACAGAGCTGTCTAATGTAACTCTATGAAACTGGAAAATAACATCATGTGGAAAACCTCAGGATTTACATGGGATGGCATTAGAGATCTGGTCTCACAAAAAGACTTCAGTACATAGTATAATAGCTAATGGACGGTGAGATCTGAATTTTACATGACTTCATGCAGGGATCTCAAGGCATTTTGGAGGCAGCAAATCCATTTTACAACAGGATCCTTCATCCTCTCCAGAAAAGACAAGTAAGAGAGTCCTGTTGCTGTTTTTCTCACCTTGCATGGAGGAATAGAGAGACAACACAGAATAGATTCACAGAATAGGACAAGGAAGAGAGTCACAAGGACTATCAAGTCCAGCTCTTGAGTGAATAGCCCATTCAGGGATCACACCCACAACCCTGGTGTCATTAACACCATGCTCTAACTGACTGACCCAATCTCAGTCCTTGCCCCATATTAGAGAGGGAGCCAAACACCTGGGAATAGAGCTCAGGAGTCCTCATCCCGAGTGCTTTAGTACTCACATTGCTAACACTGACAACTGGTGATCTCCCAACAACTCTGACCAGTGTAAACTTACATGGAACTAAATGAGGAATATTTCACAGCCATTTTGCCCGTGGTGAGTGGTCACCTATTATTTGAGGTGGAAGTGAATTTTCAGTGCCATATTCTTGCAAAACCCTTGTTATCTTACAAATTCTTTTCCCCTTCATCTGGAAATTTCCCAGCTATTCAAAATCCAACCACATTTCTAAATGTCAGTGTCGTTGTACCTGTGTCCAATGCCTGGTTCCTGTTGTTTACACAGGACTTACTTTTCTACTTTTACCACTGTGCCATCTGGGAAAAAAGTTTCCTTCAGTCCATCACCATAGAGACACTTCACTGTGTGATCTGGGAACACAATTTCTTGCGTGCCATCGGGATAATGCTTTTCTGTGGAAAAAAAGATGTAAAACGTCTGTCTGGTGTTCTTTCAGGTTGCTTTACACAAAGCTAGGTCAGGATTTTTTTTTTTGGACATTGTAGTGAGGATGGAAATTATATCCACAATACTGGTAAAAGAAATGAAAGAATCACATAATCAGATAATCAGAATTGGAAGAGCTACGTTTACATTCCGTTATTATATTTGCTTTGTAGGAGGAAATTGAGCAGTGAAGTGATGGACTATACTGAAAGTGAAATGCAAAGACAATGTGAAATGGCAAGAAAATACCCAATCTCCTGGAGTCAGAATTCAGACCACACTTTCATAATAGGAATAAATCTGCACATACAGTTCGCATTTATGAGCTCTTGCATACCTATCTGATTATTAGGGAACTGCAGCACCTCCAGGCCATCTGGATAAGCAGTGTGAGTTGTCTGTGCATCTGCATAATAATAAATCTGGAAGGAGAGTGAGATGATAGCAGCATGTTCACAATATTTGCATAAGCAGATTCAATCATAACAATGTGCTCAAAAGTAAGCCATCTTTAAAAAGTAATTTCAAGGTCATTTTCTGTATCTACCATAAAAGTAGCTGTGTTCACATTGCTGCTCTTTCCTCTCATTTGCCCTCATGGCTGTGTCTAGATGATGCTACTTTCATCTCTGTAGCGTGCAGGAGAACAGTGCGCACATGAAAGTCATCCTCCCACCTCTTTGCTTTGGCTCTCGTCCATGAACTATTAATTTAAAATAATCCCAGTGCTGCCAAGGCCTCACTTACTTCCACTTTAGCTCACATTAACTATTTATATTTACATAATGCCAACGTGGAACAACCCCCTACCTACTCCACAAATGTATAAAAACCAGTCCTTGCTTCAGATGGCTGCCCATGCCCCTTGCCTTCATTCAGTCTCCTGCTTGGCCAGCTACACATTGGTTCCTTCTTTGACTGTTATCTTCACGCCTTTCCACTTTTGTCTTTGTAGATGAAGCAGTTTCACTGCTCAGGGTTGTTAAACCAACACCCTTCCTCATCAGTTTCTCTCAGAATTGATAGATCAAGATAAATGATAGAACCTTGCTGGAAAATCAGTTAATCATTTTATTTTCCTTGAAGAAAATGAGTAGTTACACACCACCCTCTGATCTGGCATGATCTTCTTTACATCTCCATTGGAAAACCTAATCGTTGTCATCCTTTTATCAGCACTAGTCTCCTTTTTAGTACCATCGCGGAAAGTGAGGATTCGGCGTCCATCGGAAAGCACCTCTTCTACCTTCAAACACACAGAGCATCCAATGTAAATTAAGTCAAAGGAAATGAGCAGCATCGCACTGCCTTCCAATTAAATTGGAGCCTGAAGGAAGTCATGCTATATCTTTGTATTTCAAAAGTTATCTCTTCAGAAAAGGCATGATTTTTGCCTCATTTGTGTGCAAAAGAGGCCAAAAGAAATTTTCTTTTCACAAGGTGAACTTACTTGTAGCACACGTTTCAAGTTCTCACCCCACCACTTTGTTTTAATGTTAAGCAAAATGAGGTGCACGGCCCTGTGGCAATAGGGAAGACAGTCGGATTTTTTCTTGACCAACTTTAGTGAACTATTGTCCAGACCCATTTCATATATACTTGTACATCTTCCACACGGGTCACTTGAGAGACACCTGTTTCTGTATTGTGTGAATCAAAATGATTGAACTTGATGTACTAACACAGATTGCTGACACGGTAGGTTAAGAACCATTTCTTTCCAAGTAACCCTGTATGGACATTCAGTACTACAGAATTAATTTTGGCTGCATGCACAGACCTGAAAATTTGCTTGAGACTTTTTATCGACAGCAGGCAATAATGCCATTAGTATGCTCTTCTCCAAAAAATAGTCAGAGAAGATTTCATACCCAGCATAGCCTCTGGTTAATCAGTTTTCCTGGTGTTACTATAGCAGTTGGTTCTGTTCATCACATATCAAATCCCATAATTTAATTCTTTTGGTGAAGTCCAAAGAAGTAGACAACCAGAAGGTGCATTACAGCTTTGTCATACGGTTCCAGTTTTATCAGAATTCCCACAAAAAGGCAATATCTCTCAACCAAAAAAAAAAAACCAAAAAAGCTCTTTTCTCTCACCTTTCCATCATGATACTCTATTTTTTCCAGCACCTCTTCCTCATGCTTTCTTCTTTCTTGATGCAACGTTGACCTTCTAGATAATATTGATTTTGGAGGCTGCATTATGAAAATATCAAAGTTAATCTTATATAAACAGAAATGTTTTAAAAATCTGTTCATTAACTTAAAACAACTGTGCAAGAGACTTTTACTTTCACACACAGGGGTAAGATTCCCTGCTTTGTAACTAGAACTGTTGCATATTAATTGCAGTTTTCTTCAGTTTGCAAAGCAAAAGATAGCAAAACAGAAGTCCAAAAATGAGGTGATAAAAGTGCATTCTGGCAAAGTTATGCAGTGCAAAATGGAGAGAATAAACACAGGAACAGAAAGCAGAACTATCTCTGAGTATTAGGTTACCGATTTATGAAGAAAGGTATTTGAATTAGCTAGAGTCACCCTTCCAAAACAAATTGCATGGCCCTTAGCTGCTAGGTAGTGCTATCTATGTAACTAAGGGCTATTCTGGATGTTACAATTCCAGTTCACCATTGCCATGAGCGCTCTTTGCAGTCTGGCAGCATGAAGGAGCCTGAAGTGAAGCGACATCTGGCACACAGCATCCAGGGCAGTTACGAGCTAATGTTAATTACAGTTTGAAGATGTGGTGAATTTTGAATTATGGGATCCAAAGGACCAGGGAGAAGTTCTCCCCACAGGGCAGTGATATGCTTCAGTAAATAGCTGTAAACACCATGCTCAAAGTTGCCAGATCCATCCCTGAAGCTGTGTCTGCTGCGTAGCATAGGAAGTGGGAACAGAATACTTCCTTTTTCTCGGTGTGTTTTATTTCTATATATAAATTTCTGGTGTGTTTCTATTTATTTTAAATAGAAAGAGCACAATTGCTGCTCATGTAAGAAACAGAATCATAAGTAGCTCAAACCTTTTTTTCAGCATCCAGAAAAGCAGGAGAACTGTCTGTAGGTACTTTGTTGTCATATGCAGTTATGGCACTTCTCCTGTGTGTGTTTACAAAAGCCACTTTATTCTGAGCTCTTAGCAATTTTTCTGTCTTTTTAAGAGCTTCTTCTTCCTGAGGCAAAATTAAAATATTAACTAACAACATAAAACTGTTATTGCTCAACAGTTGTGCAGAAATATATTGATAAAGACATCTAGCCTATTATGTGAAAGCCATTGCAATGTTGTTTTAAAGACTGCACTTATATAATGAGTAAAGGCAAAAAAATAAAGCCAGGAGCATATTGTTCCCAAATGAAGGGGAGTTAGCATGCTGTTTATGAAAATTAAGACCACAGACTCACTGTAACTCTATTTTATAATGTTACATGGAAAAATACCTCTGTTTCTTCATTGTTCTTGCACAGTGCAAAGCTGCAAGTGTCATTGCTGTGGTTATGTGAGAGGGATGTGTCTTCTGAGGGATAGGAAATGGCCAAAGGTGTCCCTGTAAGAAAAATCAAAGGAAAAGGGGTCACTGAAAGCATATGAAAATTGCTGAATCACATTTCCTTACGTATCTCAGACTTTTTAAAGATGCTAACTCTCAGAGCCTTGCAATACACGGCTTCTTACACTGATAATGTTTGCTAACAGCTTGTCCATCTTCCCAAATGTGCTTTGTCCTGCGCCAAAATGAAATGCAGTCCACAGCTATTCTCCCACCTTCTGAACCTCTGGGACAACAAACTCAGTGAGTAAGTAGGCGACAGCACAATCTGCTCTCCCTCTCTTGTAAAATATGAATTTGACAAGACTTATAAGAATCATAGGTGAGTTTTAGTGACTCACATTCTCTTTGAGTCAAGAGCTGGGGACCAGTGTCTCCAAGTCATTTGCAGATCACTTTAAGCAGGCAGGAAGTTTCCACACATCTTACCTTTTACACAGGAAGATGAGCTGGGCTCCTTAAAACGACCACTCAGATGTGAGACAGCTCCAGGCGATTTCCTACCATTATATCTTCCTCCAGTAGGAGAGGATTGATGTACAACCTGAAGAAAAAGGGAGAGGCCCTGGCCTACAGTCATGCTTCACTTTAACATAAGAGCTATCAGAGATGTGGCAAGAGCATGCCATTCACTTCTCCTTCCTAGGAGTTTAGCTGTCTGTGTGTGGATATTGTACAGGTGTCTAAGCCTGGTTCAGACTGTTGTGGAGAAAGAAAGGAGGGTGGAAGAGCTGGAAGAACCCTCAGACAGTGCCAAGTCCCCCCACTTCCCCCATCCCTTCTCTTGGGAACTGCACTTCCTCTGGTCCACGGTGGATTGCATTGCAGTAATGTTTGTGCCTGGCCATGCACCTCACTGATCCAAATCCCAACCCTTGCCCATGGGATGACTTTCTGTCATGACCCCAGGTCTGTCTCATCACTATGGGCTTTGACGATAGGGATTTTGGTCTGGCCCTCCCTTCCATACCCAGCCTGCTCCCCTCCCTGCTTGGGGCTGTGGGATAGGCACTGCCCTGCTGGACTCCATGAGCTGCTTCTGGTGCTCCAAGCCCCAAGCCTCCCTGGGAACCACTGACCCACGTGATGCCCCAATGCTTGGTGCGCGTGATCACCCCAGAACTTTTTCTGAGGCAATGGGTGCAGGTTTCAAAGCATACACCCATACTCTGGCCTGCAGGTATCTAAACAGCTCAATGCATGAACAGTCTCTAAAGTAATTTCTGACAAAAAAAATCTGCAGTTCCAGGGAAAGAAGGCCAAGCAGCAGCCATGTGGGGATCAGGATCCTAATACAGACTCTGAGTGATATCATAAAATGAAAATAAAGGCAGTTTAAATAGGCCTTGCTACTGACTTACTTCGTCTGGTTCAAAAGGTGTCAGTCTTCCCTGATGAGGGGTCCTCCTGCCAGTTGGTGTTGTGCTTCTACCAATGGAGACGTTAGATGGTTTCTTTTCTTGATGTTCCTTTGTCACTGATCTCAAAGGATCAGCTTTTTGCACAGAGCTATTTATACCCTAAAAGGTGTAAATACATTTGCATTAAGTTAATATAAACATCTTCAAATAGCATTAAAATTCCTCCTACAAGGGGTGCATCATTAAGTGGTTAAAACTTTCAGAAAATGTTTAATTATGTCTGTGGGCGTATCCACAGAGACATGCGCAAGCACACACACACATTTTATACATAACTCTGTATTTGGGGTCTTGTTTTTCTTCCCACATTTGTCTGTGCCTGCACAATGATGCAACTCAAGGGTAATCCAAGGGGCAGAGCGTGAGGCCAACAGCTGCTGTCAGGCTCTCATGCCTCAATCCCACCAGCGTGCCAACAGCAGGAAAGATAACTGTCTCTAGGTTATCACAACTGAGCTGAGCCTAGTGAAATATGTTGCACAACAGTTCGTTTTTACTTGCTGGATGTCCAGCCTTTCTACTTTTTGATCTCATACATCTCCATCCGTCAAGGCTGACACAAGACCTGTAGGACCCTAAGAGAGCTGTGAGCCACAGCAGGGAAATGAGAGGCAAAAAGTTTCAAAAAAGCTATGGCAGTTATTTAGACCGGAAAGATCACGGACACTCAAAAGCACTTCTCCAATTTTTCATGGAGACCTTAGAGCAGAGCACAGAGGAAACATTCCTGCATGATCGCCATGAGATGCATGGGATTTACAGGATTTACATGATGGCTCTCAGGTGTTTGCAGTTGCCAAGAAAATATTACATTGGTATGACAGGAAAACTGAGGCTGTACTCCCCCCTAACCAAAACTTTGAAGGTACTGTACCTAATGTAGAATTGCTTGGCAATAAGAGGCAAAGGCATAGTCTCACTGCCCACATTGCTAAATTGTCCCAGAAATGGTAAGTGATTATGTCTCTGTCTATCAGAATTGATAGCAGAAGAATCTTTAAAGCATTGAGCTGATGAATGACTAGTAGTCAGTACATGATGGTAAGAAACAAAGGAACAATCAAAATAAAGTTGGAAATGGCACCAATAACTCTGATTTTGAAATGTCTCATGCACTGAAGAGAGTGGCTGCTTGAGAAGATGCGTGTAAGCTATTCATGCAAAGAATATATTTGCCATCAGCTTAATTTACTCAAGTCCATGAGCTATTGTTCAAGGGACGTGGGACTAGCAAAGCACAAACGGGAAGACTGCATTGCTCCTTCTCTGATAACAATGGTCAGCGTCTGACAGCTGTAAAAGTTTTTCCATGTGATCAATGAAGTTTAGGGGATCTGCTGTTGCTGTGGATGGTGATGTCTTATTTATATTAATAAATGACGTTACAATTTAATGTATGCTTACAAGGAAGGAGCCAAGAAAGAAATCTTATTGCGACATCAGAAAATTGTAGGATTTTAAAAGGCTAAATTTTTCCTCCAAGCATAAAATGGTTCTCAGTAGAAGAGAGGCAACTGATTACCTCTTTCACACAAGGTTGCTAGAAAGTACATAAATTAATAGAATTTATTGTTAAAAAGAATATAATTTATATTTTACATTTGGTGATATTTTCTGCAGGCAGATTCTGTGGATATGCCTGAGTTCTCCAAACATAATCAGGTTTTCAAATACAAGTGAGTGGGCAAACTGTCAAAATATGCCTGGGACTTCAGCTAGAGACAAATGGTGTAGAACCAAGGACCTTTAAGACTATTTTTGATGAAGACATATTAGCTCAGAAATTGCAGAGGGATAGAAGGAAAGAGCACATAATCCATCATTTCATTGCTAAATATCTCAAGACTGAAATCGCCAAATAATTTAAAAGAAAAGCCATTGGAGCAGTTTCACAGCAGCTCAAACCAATTTCAGCCCAGATTGCAGGAGTCCTTTCCTTCTGTCCCCAGCCACACGTTTCCAGTTCCTCATTTATGAGGCATCAGCAGCTACAGAGGGGAATTGACCCCATCCATTGAGTAGAGTCAGGCAGAAAAGGACTATTTTTTTGCTGCCCGGTTAGTTTTGAGCCAGCTGGCTCACCATCTTCAGAAAGTGCCAATAGGGCCACAGCCGCTCAAATATTCATCAGCTTCAGCGAGACACTAACATGTGGCAGCATTTTTTTTCCTAGTGGTTTATTATAGAAAGAATGTTGCAATTCAAGCTTTTAAAAACCTTACATAAGACTGGTAAATAGAAGATACTTTATGGCAAGACGGAACCAGAGAGAAAGTAGAAGTGTTTCCGTGAACATGATGAGAGGTATCAGCCAATTCCGTTGAGGGAGCATCCATGCAGAACAGTGTTAGTACTCCAGCTTGTTACACATGCCATTGTAAAAGCCCCTGATTTCATTTTTTATGCATTGCATACACTAGCATACCTATTTTTAAAGCAATAATGTCAAAGGAATCAGGACAGGCTTGCATGAATCACATGTAGTCTCTGTTTTCATTCCGAGGAATGTCATTCTAAGAGATCATTTGAAAAATCAGAGCCATCACTGTATCCCAGGCAACAGCTACAACTTTGCTCTGCACTTTTAAAGAAACTCAAATACTAGGCATTTGGACTAATCAGGCATGAGTAGGTTCTTGATAAAGATTCTCTCAATTCCATCACTTTCATAAACAAAGCTATCAAATTATCTCAAGAAGTCTTTTTACGTTTCTTCATGCTCAACAATAATCAGTTACATTTTCTAATGAGCTTTTTCCTCCCAGCTGTTAATACCTACAGTTCTTCATCAAATTGTCCCAGAAATCTCTCACTTGTCAATTCTCCTAAATAAGGATCTCTTATTACCTTCAAATATCACAGTTTGTGTCATGCAGAGTTTGCATTCCCCCTAACAGATGAAAAACCTGAGAAAAATCAACAAGTACTCATGGATAAAGCAGTGAAATTCAAATGCTGTGAAAGTCTGTCCACATATTCACAGACCTTCCCTGCTTCAGAGTAAGTAATTTGTCAGTAAGAACATTCATAGGCAAGGAAATAACATGCTCAAAGATCATCAAAATCCCTTTCAAGATTAGACAGCAAAATTCATCTAAGAAGATTGGAAGCAAGCACATTTGACCTCGGCCGAAACAATAAGAAATGCTATCAGCATGCCTTTCAGTAGAATTCCCTTCCCCTCCTCCCACTTCTGCTCCTGTCATGCAAATGAATTCATCTTTTTTCATAAAAATAATGAAAATCTGTCCAGAGCTGCATGTTGGGCAGGAAACTGGCAATTTGTTCTTGCTAATAAGCTGCATTCAGAGATCAGGTTGTTTTCAGAGGACGCATATTAGTAAATATTAATAATTAATAAGTATTAACAATTTGGGCCCATCTGTTCATTCTCTCATATTCCGAAAGAATCATCAATGAAGTGCAATTAAAATGGACATTTTTCTTGTCTCACTGAAGCACAACTGGACAGTTCCTCAGCAGCTCGGTCATGTTACAGTACAAACAGAGATCATCCTTAAAAGCGTTATAGGCAACCAGAATACATCTTTTTCAGAGATGCAGAACATCTCTTGGGTATGAGGGGTTTTTTACTTCATAAAATCATGTCTTCAAAAAACCCTGTATCTTTAACCTGTACTGATCATTATTCAGATTTGCTCGCCAATTGTTTTTGTACATGTCCTCAAATTCTCTTAGCTTTGACAGAAATAAATCAGATGGTAATTATTGTTTTGTCTTCTTAGTTACAGCTGATTAAATTACAGTCCAAACTAGCTTTAAATGATTAAATGATTACAGTCCAAACTTGCTTTAAATTATGTATGTTATGCATGCATGTCTTCTTCAAATCCTAGAACCATTGAATTTTTTAGGTTGGAAAGGACTCTAAGATCATAGATTCCAGCCTTTAACACAGAATCATCAAGTCCACCACTAAACCATGTCCCAAAGAGCCACACTTTTTTGAACAGTGCCAAGGATAGTGATCCCACCACTTCCCTGCTCAGCCCATTCCAATGCCTGACAACTCTTCTGTTGCTCCAGGTTATCCCATTCACTTTGATGTGTTCCTATGCTCAGTTTCTCAATTTTGGATAGAAATAGTATGATAGTTTGTTTTATCTATGTCAAAAATTCAGAATTATTCCGATTCACAGGGTCTGTGAGGGAAAGCATCCACCTGCTATCAAAAGAGCTCAAACGCAAAGAAAACACAAGTGAGTCGCCACGTTCAGATCTATCACTATGACACAGATTTGGGGCTTCTGTTTAATGTCCCATTTACCTGAGACTTCAATTCTAGAGTCAAATAATTGACAGCCCCTCAATTCACTGTAAAATGTTTCTGTGCCATCAGATCAGATAAAGAGCATGTGTCTCTGGCAAACCTTTTAGAGTTCACCGAGGACATCTGGGAACTATGCCCACCAGTCTAGCTCATGCTTGTGCTGGATTCCAGTTGGACTGGATCCAATGCTGGCTAGATGGTGAAAGCCCAGATAGCAGCAAGCCCAAAAGTCTGCTGTCCTCAACTTCCCCCTTCTCAAAACTGTTGCTGAAGTCACAATTTTTATTGCGCCTGGCTGTGTGCCATAGGAGGAAATTATCAATATCTCTCTTCATATCTGGCACCATATAGAATTCTCTAAAGTTACTGTCTAGTGACTTTCAAACCACATGCTGTCATGCTCACTATCGTGAAAGAGTTGCCTCCCTTCTCACCTGATATCTTTTACATTTTATTTCAGTCCCTACACAGGCAGAGAGTGGATGAATTTCAGTAGAGAGGATGAACTTCAGAGAGATTGTACACTTGAACAAAGCACAGATTTCAACCAATTCTGAGCAAAAGTAAGAAAAGGGACTTGTGATATCCAGGGTGACCATAGTATGAAGGAAGAAATACAAAGCCAAGAGAAAGAAAAGCATAAAGAGATATTTAGAGATCTATATTCTAAACAGTGAGATGTGTTAGGAATGTGGTAAGCTGGCTGTGGAGGAGAAGTCAGAGACACACCAGCCAGAAACAAGCAACTCCCTTGACACACTGAGTGAACTTGTCACAACTTGTAAAAAGCTGAGTGATTTTCCCACTGAGTTGAACTGGGAGAAGGACACTGTTATGTATTGGTAAGTAAAGCCTTGAACGGCAAAATACTAGATTTACGGTTTGCCAAGGCAAGGGGATTCCTTGTAAGATCAGCCTGTGGAGTAGCAGGTGCAAGAAGTTTGGAGCAAACCTGAAAACAACAGACAATTCAGTTAGGTCTAGAAAAGGGGGGAAAAAAGCCTTTTCTCCTGCTACTGCAAAACCAGAAGAAAATCTACAAGGAAATTTATGTAGAATGGGAGAAAAGCAAGAACACATGACCAGGCTTGTACACACTTTCATTTGCAGAAATTTTGATTCCAAAGAACGTTCTCTTAAACACATATTTGAAACTGTGGAAAAGTGACTACTGGCAATAGGGATGCATACTTTACTATTCACATCTCTAAGGCAGTGTTTTTGCAAAGACGTCTTCAGCCCCACGTGAGAGATGCTGTGGTTCTTGTGATTATCTCCCCATGAACGTTCTTCTGGTTTGGGTGAAGATGCTGTCCCTCGCAGAATAGCTTCTGCAACCTAGTGGAGAATTTGTTATAAATATGTAATTTTAAGTTCGAGTCACAGCTAGTATGACCAAACAGCCTTCAGAGCCATCTGGCTCAAACTTAAAGCTGTTTTCTTTTCATAAAAATGATGATATTTAAACACAATGAATGAAAGCCCACATATTGTTCTGCTAGGGACTGAAAGTCCCCAGTATCAGACAAAAAACTTTGTAGGTACCATCCTAGCATCTTCATATACAGCATCCTAGTATTACTCTCACAAAACAAAAATATTCAGTGTTTTGAGTAGTAGTTCTACATCAGCAAAGCAGTAGAAATAAAACAGAAATCTGGCCAACAGCAGAAGTCAATTAGCTTTTTCTTATCCTTGCTTTTATTGGAATTTTTATGTATTTTAATTCTGTACCTGTGACTAATCTTTTTCCTTTCTGACCTTCACAATCTATAAAAGGATGAGTCATATGAGCAGGTAGGTTTGGGAAAAGTAAAAATAAAGTGAAATTTAACTTCAAGTTACATTTCCAATGAAACTTAAGTGTTAGGTGAAAAATCTCATGAACAAATACATTACAATCAAATAAAAAAGGAGACAAAAAACTTCTTCACTCTAATAAAGCAAAGGACAAGTTAGTTGGTGGTTCTAACAGCTTTTAAAGATACTTTACTAGAAATTAGATTTGAAAATTAGGGAAATTCCTAAGAGTAAAGGGCTCAATTTTATTTTCTTCTAGGTTCAGCCGTTCTGTGGAAGTGTAGGATTCACCTCATCAGACTATACCATCTAGGAGACAATTATTTTTTCTAGTTGCCTTGACACACGTAGGATGAAGCTGACCCCTCAAAGCTTGTATTTTCTCCCTTGAATACACACAGGGAAATGAAATGACCCACTCAACTCAAATTTCAGGGTTTTTTTGAATTCTAGTCTGAGCCAACTAATTTCACTAAGACTTGCTGTCTCCTGTGTAAGAAGTGGGTAACTCTAATTTCCTTGGACTCCTTTACAAGAATTTACTCAGTTACATACTAATGGAACAAGTGAAACCCTACTAGTATATTAAACAATATTGAATAAAAAAAAAAATTACAAGAGACTCTGTAAAACTACGATTAAACCATTTTGATTTCCAGAAATCTGGAAAGACATTTACATTAGCCAGCTATATTTTCCACCCTGATTATCCCTCCTGCTCCATCCCAGTGTAACTCCTATTCGAGAATCCAACTTGTGCTTCTGACAGTGTTTCCTTCTAGAAAGTTTACAGCATAAAATAAAAACTGAAATAAGATTTAATAGAAGGTCCAACTATATTTTTTCCCAGGCTGAAGAGATGTTTGATTGAAAAGGTAAATGGCACTATATGTGTAAAGAGTAGAATTATTTTCAGGAGGCTTTAGGTGGCTAATTTAGGCTACTTACTGAAAGTAAAGTAAATTTATTGAAAGTAAATTAGTTATCTAAACTCCCTTCCTTGTTAGTGGAGGGATACATCTGACCTGTCACAGGTGTCTAAGATGGGCTGATTATATCACCTGGTAAAGCTGCCCACCCCATGGATAAGCAAGGCTAGGTGGAAGAGGACCACACAAAGAGTGTGTTTTAACATGGCTTACTATTGACCTGACATCCCCCCCTTCAGGGTAAGCATGGCAGGAGTGGAGGAACAGTATTCACTCATGACAGCTCCAAAGAAAAACTACTGAATTTTTCAAACAGTATTAAGCAGATAATATCTTCCAGTACCAGGGTCTCTGATTTTCTGTCCATGAAATTCACAGCTTTGGGGTTTTGTTCTGCTTTCCGTCTCTGATGTTCTGAAACTCTGAGCTCATCTCGAAGCTCCACGTTCTGCCTGGTCAGCAACTCCACCTGGTCTCTCAGTTTGCTGTAGGCAGCACGCCAGTAGGACTCAGTTCTCTTGAACTCCTCCTGCAGTCCAGCAACCTGCTGTTTTAATATCTATAAGTAAACAAAAAAAGTGTGCCGTGTCATTGCCTGCTCTGAACTAGGCATGCCCACCTCACAGACCCAGAAGCAAGTATGGAGCCTCCTATTCTGCTTACAGATCTACAGTATCAAGGTATGCAATTAAAAAAAAAATCACATTTGAAATTATTTCAACAATGAAAGAAACCCCCCCCCCAAACAATAAAAAAATGCTGCCTTGCAAACTCCTATATTTAAAACAAACCAATTGTGACAAAATGAGCAGGAGAAGTCCGTGCTGAAGTAAATCAGGAAATTCAAACTAATCATGCAAATAGTCAGCATTAAATGCAAATGCCTTTAAGAAAAGGCAAGAATACAAGGTGTATTTTAATGACAAGAATGTCAGGTAATCAGCTCTTCATGTGGTGAAAAGGGCACAGGAATAGTTAGATCCTCCTTACAAACAGCAGGGGATTGCAAAGACAGAATTTTCAACTGAATTGAAACAAAATCAGTGAAATTTGGAAAAGACGTTTCCATATACACCCATCTCCATTATTTTTGCCTTCTCCCTTCTTCCCTCACCCATGCTGATGCAAACACTGAGTCCTTTTCCTTCAGGGCACTCATGCTGGATACTGCAAACAGAATACTGGTGGAGTTGAGCTAGAAATGTGCAGTTTGCTCTGTAGTCAAACAATTGCCACAGGCAACCCTTTCTCACTTTCCCTTCGCTTGTGTCTGCACACTTGTTTCCTGATCACATTCCTTTCTTAGCTGTGAGCTGCCTGCTCTGAATTTGGCACATCCTCCAGCCATTTTCAAGAAGCAGCAGACGTCAGAAGTTGGGAATTACAGAGAAAAATAACTCCAAAAGTATTTCGGTTTTGTTTTGGGGAAAATTAAATTTTTGAACCTGCATTCATGTTTTTCAGGTGGGAACAAAAGATTAAAACAATTCTATCAAATTTCATCTCTAGAGCCAGGCATAGTGAAGAAACACATTTATTCCCTGGCATAAATTCTAATTTTTTTTTTTAATCCCAGGTGGAAAGAAAGCTGATATTTAAAAATATTGTTCAGAGAGTACATTCAAAATATTTTAAATCAAAATACTAAAATAGCCTCACTGAAATATTTCCTGTTGCTACCTCTAAAGAAATATAAAACATAAGGAGAGAAAACATTCACTATGTGTATGGTCCAAAAATATGTATCTCAAAGATGTACAGATGAAAAATAAAGTATAGAAATTTTGAACAAAATATTATGTTGCCAGTTTTAATTGTTCTGAAACTTTTCATAAAATTAATTTAAATTGTCAGTTTGCTGTCAAATATATCAGTTTGGTTTAGACATCCTTTTGCAGCAGAACATTGTTCCAGACATTTCTTTTTTTTACCATTGCCTATTCTTCTATTCTATAAAAATATAGCTTTTAGCTGCCCCATCTCCATTATTGGTTTCACATGGCTTACCATTTTTTTCTCTGTTTATCAGTGATTCTTTTAGAAAATTGCCCCCTAAGTCATATTATGTCTAGCTGTTTTTAATAGGGATAATGGCCACAGATAATCAGAGATGACTTTATCACTAAGAAGTCTGAAATAGAAGACTCAAAAAGATAGAATCCCCTAAAGGAACTTAGAGGAAAGCATAATAAATGACTTGGGGATGTTATTAGGCAAGTTAGATTGTTAGACACAGAGCTAGATATCATAAAAATACCTCAAAGCCAAAGATCAGGATAGTTTAAAGAAAAAAATGATAACAAATACGCAGCACAGGGATGAGATAGAGAATGGTGGCCATTAATTGTGTTGCACTTGGCGCAATTAGTCCTAATATTAACAAGTTGGAAAGTTCACCATGCAGAAGTTGGAAATTTTTCAAGAGTCAGCTCAGCTGAGCAAATCAGTACGAGGAAGTATGAGGAACATGGGAACATTTTAACTTCCTTAAAAAATGGTAGGCACAACCTAATTGTTTTTCTTATACAAAAAAAAGGGATGTACATTTAAAACACAAACCAAAACAGTATCTTACTAAAATTAAAATCTTCACTGTATATCTAACTGTCCTAAAGAAGTGGCATGAATAATTTGCCATGTGTGGCAAATGGGAAGATTCAGGTAAAAACATAGGAGGTCTGTGTGGAAGGATATTAATTGATGAGAACTGCATATTTATTCTAGAGAAGACAGCTTACTTGCATTTCTTCTGATTTCACATGTTCTCCAGTGACTCTAGCTGTTCCTTTGAACTTGCTCTGGGCAATTTTTTCTTTCTGCAGTGGATGAGCTTGATCTCCACTGTATTCCAAAGGGTGAGTCAACTCCTGTCTCCTGACAGTCTCCAGCGGGTCTGTTCGTGTTCTGTTCATAAGGTAAACAGAGAGTGTGAAATTGGCATACCAGACTGTAAGGAAGGACTGTCTTCAGATGTACCTCCTTTGGGCATGATCTTTGGAGGGCTTGGGCATGTCCCTCATACTGCTGAGAATGGCAACCAGTTACCGGCACTTGTCAAAATTAAGGTACTTCCTCATTGGGAACACTCATGTATGCATTCAGCTGCAAAATTTATTCTATTTAGCAGCTGGAAACAATTCTAATTGAAATTTTTGACAATGTAATGACCGTGAACTTAGAGGCTTTTAAACATGTTTTGTATTCAGAGAGCTAAATTAGGGCAGACCTGCAGAAGGCACGGCTTGTTACCTGTCAGGGTATCCCTGAAGCCCTGCAATCACGCAAGGCTGGGGACTCAGCTGTATTTTCATCAGCCCAGTCATTACTACAGATCAGATTACCCATGGACCTGAATGAAACGGGATAAAGTATTTACTTTCCACAGGTACATACACTCCAAGAGTTAAATGTGGGTGTTCGGAAGAGATTTTCCCTTTGAACTTAATGTCTCAAGACATGACTGATCTGGAAGTTCACTTAACACTCAGAAGAGTACAAATCTTTACATATCCTCAAACAGGGTTTACTTGTATGACTGGGATCTAACTTCTTAGTTTATTTTTAATCTGACATGAAAATAATTGTTAGCTTCCTGCTAACAAATAAAAAGTGAGCTTCCACCTCCCTTTATGACCTACAGCCACCATCTGTCTCTCAGTATTACTTGAAAAGCAACATGAACTATAGGAGGCAGCCATGACCTCATGTTTCCCTCTCAGTAATGGAGTTTAGCACCTCAGGAGCAAAATGTGGAAGTTCTCACAGAGACTAAGAGAAAAACAAACTCCCTATATCCTTCTGTTCTTTATAATTCATTACCTAATTTTATTGTTGTTGTTGTTTTCTATTCTAAATAAGCTTGGCTAATATTCTGGTTAAAAGCATGTTAGAGAAAGCCACAGTCAGTGTAAGTATTAATCCTCCTCAAAATAATCAGATTGAATGAGCAAATAGAGCCCCTGTGTGATTATGTCCAGCCTACCACTCCTCCATATCCAGACCAGTTAGTCTGGAATACAATGCCCTACACCAAAAGCAAGATGCAAGATCTATGTATAACATTTTCCACTGCAGACTGAACAGCACTGTGTTAAGTCACGGCTAGAAAACAGACCCTGCCCTGAGGAAATGCAATAACCAGGGGGACCAGGAGCATTTATGATACTTCTTTGGAGCCACTGGCAAACAGTTCATAACCCAGCTTCAAATTACAAATAGGAGCTAGGTGCAGAATGCAGATAGAAATTACATTAAAAGGGGCTAAGCACTTTGCACAAATGGAAATTCTTGCTTGCATGCCAGGCGCACATCTTCGTGAGGCAAACTGAGGCAGGGCTGTCTGTGAGGCAAAAACACACATGAAGCAAAAGTCTTTTTTCCAAGGAAAGGTTTTTCAGCAAGATGCAGGTGGGAAAAAATAAACCAACCATCAACACACTGGCTGCTGCTGTTGGTTCAGAAAGTGTGCAGACTCCGTACTAGAAGGAAATTGTGCATTAAAAATGGCAAAAAAGCTGCCCTTGTTGAAGGAGCAAGCAAATAACCACCAGAGAATCCTCTGGCTCATGCCGAGTGCCAGCAGAACTACCTCAGTGCTGCAGGGGTGGAGCCACAGGCTGATGCCTTGAACGCTCTCCAGGCTCTCTTAGGCACCAGATACACACAACACACTACATCCCAACTGGTTTTACCTTCTCACTTATATTATTTGCGCCTGGAAAGGCCTGAAAACAAAGTGCTTGGAAACAAAAGAATGAATAGATTTGGGCAGGTTCGGGCATGTCATGCTGCTCTGAAAAGGATTTGCAACGTTTCCAGCAAGCAGAAGTTGTCTCACAGCACAAGTGAACTGCTATCAATGGGCAGTCATCTTGTGTTCCTAACAAGATGTCACTGATTTAAAAAGGCAAAGCAGATTCTCGGATTGCATAAATCAGCATAGGGCCAACGCAGCCGGGGAGGATAAGCTGCCTTTTGCAATTAGTTTTAGCTCATAAGTTAGAAAAAGCGAGTGAAAAGATGTGTGCATTATACTGGGCAGGCATTTTTGGACAAGCACCTGTGTGGAAATGCTAGGGGCTACTATGGCTAATGACATGAATAATTCCATGGCAAGCTCTTTTAAAAACACACATTATTATGAAAAAGTCAAAGTAATTGCATCTGTAAGGCAGCAGTGTCAGCAGGCAGAGAATACAGTGCTGGCAGGGTTTGGCACTGCAGTAGTTCTGCACCAGTACATCACTCCACAGTCAAAATTTAGACCAGTAAAAGTAAAAGCAGCACCTAATTGCATTAGTAGGTTCGTGAACTGCCAAATCCCACAAATACTCACCTATTACGGCCAGCCAGAGATCAGAGATCCAAGAAGGATCTTTAATGAAACCATTTATTTTTAAGACAATGAAAACATTTTGCTGAAAGGCAGCTATAGGACAAAATGATACAAACCACTAAATGCAAAATAGCCTTTTGCACTATTGCCATGGTCTTTGAAATGAAGAGGAACGGACAAGTAGATCTGAAAAATAATTTCTTACTTTGCATTATGTATCAAAAAATCAAAATCAATAAACTATGTTGATTTTGCACCAGTTAAGAACCAGGTTTGAAATGCAAAGAGGGAAAGAATCGCTCCTGTGTTTACAGTAGATGGCACCTACTAATTTCTAACAGATTTCATCACATTAAAAATTCATATTTAATTTGGTTGTAAGCAAGCTCAATTTTTATTAGAGGCATTTGCATAGCCTACAATTAATTATAGTTGTGAAAGCACTTCCATTACAAACCCCATAGTTCCAAAATTATTCATTGCAGGGATTTTGTGTTAAGAAAGTATTTTTCTTCTATGAAGATGTAAACAAAAAACAAACCAAACTAAAACTTTTACCGCATTTAATAATTACAAATTACAAAAGTAACCGTCTTGAATTTTCAACTTCCTAATTTATATGGTATCAAATACATCCTCGGTCTGGTCTAAAGATTAGTATTCCTGAAATAAGAACGGTGTTGACATTGATGTATTCTCTACATTTTTTATCAACCTCAGAAATATGTGCTACCTTGATGTGAATGTGAGAAATTTATCCTTTACTCTATCAGTGGCCTGATTGCATAAAAAAAAATTAGCCCAAGTTCTTACTGCTTTCACTGTAATCCAAAGATATTCAGGAAATTATGAGAAGCATTTGGTGCAACTCAGCTTTAGACCCAAACTGCATCAGTGTTTCGAGAGCTGGCCTCCTTCAGTGAGGTGCTTTACTTCGAATCTAGAAGGCTAAATAAGTGTTTCAGTTCAGAAATAACACAGATGCCCTCAGAAAGAAGTTAACAGGTAAGTAAGAATTTAGCAGCCTGATTTTAAGGATTCTAAACGAAATATTTTCCTCACTGCACACACAAATCAGTTTCTTGGGTATCCAGATTTACCTGCAAAAATGCATTGCTTCCCCATGTTGTTCTTTCGCCACGCTCAGTGAAGGGGCTCTTCTGTGGTATACGTCAATCTCTAATCCTCTGCTAAGGATGTTCTGGGTTTCTTCTGGACAGGTGTCTATGATAACACACAGAACCTGGTGAATATTTATGAACCCTCGCTATGTATTTAAAACCACAGACTGCATAAGTGCCTAATTATGCAAGTATTCCATTCCCAGCATAGGTCTCAGTAGCGCAATCCAAGCCCTACGAATCAAGGAAGTGAAAGAGGTTTGGGGGTATATTAGTGTCAGTAGCTGAACTCCTTTTCAGGAATGTGAATGCCATGAGATGGTTCAACCTTAGCATGAATGTAACTTTCAAAGAGGCCTCAGGAACCCTTTTTTTAACAGCAGCCTGACAGGGAGTAGAGTGTGCTTAATAGATTGGGACAGAGCAATTGAGAGCCATCAGAAGTGAGTATTTCTGCCCTGGTGATTACTGCAGACAGGAAAACTTACTTTGACTGATCTTACATAAAGAGAAAACCAATGGCTTGGGGTGAAGAGTCAATGTGTGGGAAGTCCTTCAGTGGAAATCAAGAGAAGTCAAGAACCTGTTTAATAGAAAGGACTAAAGCCTGCTGAAGCAGGATATCATTTCATTACCAGAAGTAAGATCACTGAGCCAAAAGACAAGCAACATTGATCGACCAAAGAGCTGGGACCACATTAAGGAAAAATCAAGTGAAGACACTCTTAGGAAATTTTAATTTGCCACTGATCTGAGGCTGTCTGTGTCTTAGGAGAAAAACATGCAAATTTGAGAGACTAATTTGCCCACTTTTAAAAAAGTCACATATGTTATCTCTCAGGTATTTAAATAGAAAATGTGAACATCTCACTGTCAGGGGGTGAGTCATACCTAAGCTACAGGGAATTCTATCCCTGGCTTCAGAGATTCATTGAATATCACAGCCATCTCATGGGATACGAAGTCTGCACCTGAAAGTGCACCTCAAACAACAGACTTAGGAAGAATGACTAGTGATGATGGAGAACCAAGAAAAACAAGGGGCTTGCAGATGTATCTCTTCCCTCTTCTCTGTTTTTTCCAGTTTAGGTCTGAGAAATACTGACAGAGGTGGGCATATAGCTTGGGAGCACAGGCAGAATGAGTCATAAATCCAAGACAAAATTTTTTCCCCAGTGAAAAATAAACATAAATCAACACTTGAGTAGCTCTTACCTGATGTGTCTGCAAACAGTTTTTTCTGTAGTTCCTCCACTTCGGGGCTTTCTTTAATCTTGAAAGCAGGAACCTCATGAGCCACTCTTGAAGATGGCAGATGTAGGCTTTTAACATTGTTAGCCCTGTTCCCATTCATTGACTCAGGCTCATGCTCTCTCCTTTTCAATCTTGTGAGATGAAATAGGGACTGCCGAAAAGAAGAGCGAGCCTTGCTCCCTTTCAGACCGACAGCTCCTGCACTAGAATCACTGCTGCTTATGCTGCAGGAGAGATCTTGTTGACCTGAAATTGCTTGAATATCTTGTTTTCTTGGTGGTGATCTGCTGTATTTCCTAAGAGAGATTTTTTCTGTTCCGCTGGGTTCATCACTAGCATAATCACCATCAGAAAGATCCAAATGTCTGTCAGTGTGATCCACTCCCTGAGGCACATGCTGGGAGGGATATTGAGCATGGTGAGATTTGGGATCATCACCACTTTTTGGGGGCAAGCAGCTTGACTCACCGGAGAAAGATGCAACTTGCCACGTTGAGGCAGCTGTTCCCTTCCTTTGCCACTCTTGCTGCAAGGCTGAGGATGAGCTTCCCTTCTCCACAGCCTCAGGTGAGCTACATGTAATTTTTATTATCTTATCATTGACCATCTTAAACTCAGTACGGATTTGCCTTTTGCTTTCTGAGTTATGGCTCTCCACAACAACTTCCTGTGGGAATACCTGAACCCACTTCTGACCCTGTGTGAATGCACTCCACTCTGCCTCCTTGATGTGATCTGCATCTAAACCCTGGAGCGGATAATGCCTTTGTCGGACTTCCAAGGGGGTTTTTGCTCCTTCTATGAGATGACCCTTCAGAGGCTGATCTATCCTACCTAGGTCCTTTTGCAGAGTACCCTCTACAGCTCTTCCAGCAGTTTTGCCTGTTTGTCCTAGAGGATCCATGTGATGAGTCTCCATTTCCTCACCTACTTGTAGGTTTGTGTCCGTCGCTGTCTTGGGACATGGGTGCAGGATTTCAGGCCATCTTCTCTGTGGTGTGTCACCAAGATTTTCCTTTGAGTCTTCACCTCCCCCAATCACTTCTTTTTCTTCTGCACTTTGCTCAGCTACTTTTGCTTCAGAGTCAGTCTTAACCTTTATCTCCCTCTCAGCTAAAGTGCAGTCTGCCTTTTTTTCATGTGTACCCATCTGCATGGAGCTACTGACCTGCAGATTTAGCTGAGAGCATTCCCCTGGCTGTAGTATGCCTCTGTTCACTTGGCCAGACTGGGAGAAATGACCCCAGAAGTTCAAACCAGCTCTTCTGGAATGCTTGCTGTCCTCTTTTAAAGGCCTCTGTTTAATTTTTTTGAGCCTTGCCACGCCCTTTCTTCGTTTCAGAAAAACCTTTCGAGGTGTTATTTTTGGCTTGCCCTGAAAAAAAATAAAAATTAAATCGTGACAATCAGAGACTGAGAATCACTCTGCAGAAAGGAAGATATTTACAATAACTGAAAAAACTGAGACACCAGAAGTCTTAAAGACACTGGGTATGGATAACTGAGTACATAAGAAACAGCCCTGAGATTACAGAGAAGGTGCAAGCATTTTTAGAAGTAGTCCCTATGAGATGCCTCCATTCATTCATTCATTAGTAAAGTCAAAGGGTTAAGATGGTGCTAAATGTCTATATGATAGAAGATGAAAAAGTTCTGTCCTTCTTTGTTTTCAGGGGAAGTTCAAGTAGTTTTTACAATGTGACTCAGAAATATGTAACTGCATCAATTTGAGATGTTATTTTACCAGGGAGACACGGAGAAAATTTCTGAGTGATGAAATGTGTCTTCCAAATCACCAAGCTGAACCAAATGCTGAGTCTGACACCTAGAGGTGTCAGGCATAAGCTCATCTCAAACTGTACCCACGGCAAAAAGCAGAACACTCTCCCTGTACCTGGCCCTTGTACAGAACCTGTGTTTGGAAATGCCCCCATTCTCACGGCCGTGGCCCATGAGAGACCATTTATTATGGAACAAACAGAGACTACCTTGATGTCTAATTTATCTAAGTGTCTTGAGAACTGGGCACAAACTATGACCCAGATTATAGGTGGAATCAGAGGAATCCAGTGGGAAATAGTGGGGGAATAGGATTATGACTGAGTAATACGGCCCTTTTCTTCTCACTTTTGGGAAAAATCTTCCAATATCCCATGAAAGAGCAGTGGAAAAATGTACTACCATGCAATGAGACCAAACAGAGCCCACGCAATAGCTATGTCCCTGAGAATTTGTCAAAACCAAAGTGAATGCATCAATGGCAACCGTACCTGTTGCTCCTTCTGCTGTTTTTCCATGAGATGATCATCTGCTTTAAGTTGCTCTTCAACGAATTTTTCAGAAGTCTTCTGTCTAATACCAGTTGCTGGTGTGATTTGCCTAGGCAAGGAACAAGAAGGTACTTATTTGTAACATTCTCTAGTTAGTTTTCTTTTGATAATTTGTATGGAGCTGATATGGACTTTAGAACTGTAAATGGTCTCTGCAATTCTTTTAAAATGTGAAGCATGTTAGTAAAATCTCCCTATTGTGTGAATCCAACTCTCACTTTAAAACATCCTGTCTAGACCAAGCATTAATTACACTTTCAGCAAGCAACATTTTTTGGCTGGTATCAGTCTGTCCTTAGAAATAGAAAATAGTCAAAAGGAAAAATATTTCAGTCATTTTCTGCAGACTAGAGCTGATGACAGTCACAAAGAACTCACTATCTCTCTGATAGAGTGGCTTGAATTAGATGGTGAAGAGTGATAGCGTAGAAAAAAATAATGTCGATAATGTTGTAGAGGGCCAAATTGAAAGCTGGCTCAGAATGCAGCATAATACAGCATACACAAACATATCTTATTTCAAAGGAAATGTGCTTGAGCCTTAATTTAGTCACTTATTAATAATTTCTACTAAGTATTAAAAAATTCTAGGACTAATAGAAATGCTGGTTGTGCAGCACATCACTGCCCTTCCTGCACCCCATCTCTACCCAGCACCACTGTACCATGGATAATCTTTTTATTTGTCAGTCTGTCTCTGTTATCACACCATGACCTAATCCTATTAGATTTGGAGGGAAAACTCTTGCTGAAGAGGACTTAACATTAGACAATACCCATTTCAGCAAAGCTTGCTTCAAACCAAGTACTGCCTGGTGCCATAGTGAAAATGTCATGAAGAGCTGGAGAGCATTCTCTGTGCTTTAGTTTCATCCAGCTCATGATAAGACCACAATGTGAACCAAAGCACAGCAAGTAGGGGTGACTGGGAGACAGAGTTCAGAAGCTCACTGCTGATCCAAAAATGCACACATGGACAGGACCACTTGCCCAGACATGCATATGGTGCTGCCAAATCTTCCCAGACTTCTGCTCTGGAGGTCCCTGTCTTCCTTCTCTGTCCAACCTCCCACACGGTTAACACACTAAAATTTTCATGACATTAGCTCTCGGTCTGTGCTTTCCTAGAAGTCTGCTGCTTCTTTTATTACTTGATGGAAGGCTCAGTGTGCCAAACACCTGCTACTTCTATCTGCATCGGTTGAGGAAAGGTAACAACTCTATGAGCACTTCTTCCACCACCAGCGCCAGCCCACCCATTCCTGCCTGTTGTGAGCACCCCCACAGTGTCCTGGTACAGTTCGTTTTGCAGTGTAGTGACGAACCAGATCAGAAAAGGGATCCAAGCTAAACGTTACATTTCTCCTCTCTCCAGATAATTTTAACAAGGATTACTTCACTGCCCTGTTCAATATATAGGCATATAAAAATGGGTCTTGGCACAGCTGAAGAGGCAGAGCAAGGACAGGAATGAATGAGCTACCATCACAAACTGATGGCCACTGCAGAAGTGATGGCATATCAATAGATTTTGTCTCTCCCTGCCAGCTTTTGCCTTGCTTCTACCCTTTGAAGATCACGGTTACAAAACCAGTGCATTTATATTGGCTAGACCAGCATCCCATTATACAGCAGTAGATCAACTGCCAGGCCATAGACCTGCCCAATTTCTGCCTACACATACCTGCCACTTTCAAGCAAAGGAAAGAGCCATGGCGTTGCATATATAACATCAAGAATTTGTATACAATCAAGGAAAACATGTATTTGCAGCTTGACTGACTGACTGAGGTAATTTCTCACCTGGCTTCTGTATTTCCAGTCTTCATCTTCCCCTCTATGCCAAAGTGAGATGAAGAAATCTCCTCCTTTAGTTGTTCTCTTCGTTCTTCGTTAGCAGCAGAAAAAGTTTCAGAGAAACTCCTTTCTTTTAATCGACTGCTCTCTAAGCAGCAGGAAAAAGGTCAATGTAAACAAAGCCTTTACAGGATGAATAAATGACAAATAAATATCTCAAAATAATTAGAAATGTTTGTGTTTTCAACAACATACACAGGTTTTGATTTTTGAAAACACTTTACAGAATACAGTTGAATTAAGTAGGTGGAAGGATGCAACCTGTGGAAAAAAAGAGGCTTCTGATCCTCAAATCTATGCTGGAATCATGGAAAGGACAAATGGTCAGGTGGGTGTTCCCCGCCTCTAGAGATTTGTAGTGCTCGTTTAATGTGTTCACCACAGACCATGGCAGTGAAGGCACTGCTAGACAGTACTGAACTACTTGTGTGTCTATAATTATGTGACTTGCAAGCCAGTTCATTTAACAGTTCAATAAGCAGTATTTGTACACATGAGAGTTTCTAACCAGGCCTTTTCTATTTTTTTCACAAAATTGCAAATGTGTGCATCTTCCTACTGAAGCTTACTGGCTTTTTCACCAAAAGAAAGCAGCTTCTACTTCAATTAATTTTTCTTCTGAGTGTCAGCTAGCGGTGAGTTGCTCTTTTAGGTCAAGTTAGGGCTGATAACTGGAGCAAAAAGCTTTACTTGCTCATTCATACAACACACTGTTGCTGTAGCAGGAATTATATAGCTCACTTTGTCATGTAAATACAGCCAGTGCTGTTGAAGTCCCCTGCAACTGGAAGGACCTTCTGGTCCAACAACAGCAATACAGAAGTTTGTATGCATCCCTCTGTCTTTCCCAGCTACACACCAAATATCTCCAAACATCTCCAGTCCCATAGGAGACAAGCATTGCTGTTTCTGCAACCTTCCCGCCTGCCTTGCACCAGAATATGGCTGAGGAGGCAGAGGTGACACAGTAGGGTGACAGCAGCAAGAGATGCTGAACCCACGTGTCCCTTCTCACAGGTCTCACGTGTGGGGCTATGCTGCCTCAGAATGCTTTAATAGGACAGGTGCCCAAGCTCTTTAATTTTCAACTAGTGCTTCCCAGTGCAAGGCAAGAACAACGTGTCCAAGCAGCTGTGTAATTCACCTTTCTTTTCTTTTCTGTTCTCTTCTTGAGCATCTTGTCTGGAAAGGTTTCTTGTGGGGCTCTCTGTAGACTGAAGCAATGGCTCGGTGCTTATCCCTTTAAGTAAGAACGTGAAATGTTAAGCAAACTGTTGATATGCTCATATTTATGTTTCCAGCAAATAAAAACCCAGACGCATCACCACAGTCAGAAAAGTGTCACCCAGCCCAGTCCTCATACAAGGTGCAACTTCTCTCACTATGAGGCAAGTTGACTGTGATTCGAGAAGTTTTCAATACTTTAAAAACTTTTATTATAAGCCACCATAAAAAAAAAAAGCACCTTCCCCTGACCTGCAGTAAAATAGGTGAGAATCACTAGGCAAAGGCAAAAATTCACAGGAGCCGCACAATAGACTTAGGTTCAGATTTCCAGCACTTTTTGCCCACCTGAATCTGAAAGCTGCACGTGTTCTCCTGAGATTTCTGAACTGCTCTCGCTTGGCACGAACTCTGGGGATCTGCTTTGCCAAGCAGAGCGCATTGCCAAGGGAGACGTCTGTGAGAATTCCAGGCTCTCAGCTTGGGAAGAATTTTGTGATGGGAACTGGACAGGAGTGAAAGCAGCCAGAAAGCATGGAAGGGGTGGCATTGTGGCTGCTAGGTGAGAAGGAATCCCAGGAGAAACAGAAAAGCCTAAAAATAATCACCAGAGAAGAATAATTAGAGAAGCTTAAGACAAGTATTTTTGCATTGAACTAGAAAACTCTTGCTAAACTGGTATGACACGAAAACAATGTTTCTTTCATGTTTCCTGGTGGTTTGCGTGTTCAGAATGAAATAATCAGATTCTACTTTTGTTATTTTATTTAAATTTTAAAACCTGCTTGCTGCCATCATCAGTCATAACCAAAATTATTATATACTACAGGGATGTTGAATTAAAGAGAACTTAAAAAGCGCTCCTGAGCACGCAAGAAAAAACCCATTTACCCTAGGACTTCTTAAGTCCACTAGCAGGTAAAAGTTATGTATCTCAAAATATCTCTGAGGCATACCTTAATGCAAAAGTGGGGAAAGTTTTCCTTTTAGCTCTGGATGGCTGGTTACACATTGTGTTAGAAGACTTACCAGTGGAAAAAACATAAGCAGCTCTGCATTGGGACCAAAGTCCATGTTCACTACTTCCAGGAAAAAAAACCCCTTTATGAATTAGGCTTGCTTTTTATTTTCTTTCTTTGTGTCATGAATCCTCTCTGTCCTGTGACCTTCAACAAGTAGAAAGAGAGTGGCTGAGACTGAAAACGCCTCATCCTGCTGTTAAGGCATTTTTTAGAAGAAAGCTGACCTGTGGATTTGAAACCTGTCTGGCACAGGTGCAGGAAGATCCTAACTCTGGGCAGATGCTTTAACCATGCAGGTGGTCAGAGCCACTTCCATGAGACATTAAAATGACAACGTGCAGTTCAATGAGGTTTTGATCTTACTCTTGAATGTTGTGTTACTTCTTTAAATGCATGGCAATATTAAAGCAACTACCCTTACTATAATAAGATAAATCATAGCCCTACTAGTTCTTCATATTTTATGTCTTTAATCCTTAATGGTACCTAACTAATGCAGTGTCCTTTGCTATCCTAAACTAACTCACACCGCCTCCAGTAACAAAAGAGGACTTTGAGTGCAGGTTTTGCTTCTTTTTAATTCAAGTCAGCATTTTGTCTGTGGCCTTATGTGTTAGCTAAATGTAGCTGGATATGTAAATACACTCAAAGAGAATCCTATAAATATATGTCTTACTATATGAGCTTGGTCTTGAGTTCATGGTACTAACTGTACTTGCTTTCTTCAGAAACGTATTAAAGGATTCACAGCACTGGGGCAGGGGGAAGAGAAATTTGTATGAGGACGCTTGGCAGACTCAAGACACTTTCCTTCTCATGCTTCAGCTCTTCCTGAGAACCCAAAAAAAGTGGTGCAGCCACAGAAGAGTTCTGCTCCCACTGAACTGCTGGAAGTAACAACAAACACTGTGCCAATTGTGGCATTTGGCAGAGATTAATGAGCAACTTAATTGCTCCATGGAGGTTCTGCTTTGATTAGAAAACTTGGAAGCCACAGACTGAATACTTGTTCCACCTGGTCACCGCAGACAGCTTGATGGCTTTTGCATGACGTTTTCTCTGAGGCAAAAAGAACAAGATGATGGAGATTTCATTTACTCAGCCATAGTCTCCATCCTCTCTCTTTCTCAGGCTGTCTCCCTAGTATACAGCAGTGGCTCCTGACAGCTAATTCACAGTGGCACAGTTCCATCAGGAAATCCAGTACAATGACAGCCAGGCCTGCTCATAGCACTGCTGCTGAGGCTCAGCTTCTGGCTGCGAGGTCAATGGTTGAAATCGTCCTTATGTCCCCTCAAAAAAACCCTGATGGTCACACACCATCAAGACCTTCAAACAGATCTGACACTGTGTTCTTTCTCGAGTTTCTTGTTCCCTTCGGTCTCATATTTCTTTGCACTTGCTGGCATCATCAGGAAGCTCAGAAAGGGCCCCACAACACAAGCAGACAACCTAAGCTGCAGAAAGCCTGGCTTTCAGTGGTCTCTCTGGGGTGGTGGTTGGCCTTTGCTTCCCTGGCATACCCCTCCTGCCTGCACACGTGCTCTTGCAGCCCCACAACTCTTCAAGCTGCTGTGAACACGTTCGATGACAGCACCTGCCACATCCTCATGGTGCAATGGATCTGCTTGTCCATTGTTTACCCAGCCTAACATCTTGTCATTCCTACAGAAGGGTCTCTCAACCCATGAGGCTGAGAGGGAATGAAGCAAAGCCCCTTCTATTTTGTTGGCTAACAACAGGTATCATGCTCATTGGTGAGGTAGATGAAACTTGCTAAAATTTCATTTTCTTTTATGAAAGCAATAATGTGAGGTTGTATTTCCCTAAAACAATGCCAACTCCAAGGGTTTTCAGGATAGGGGGTAAGGGGATGGCCATAAACTCTTAGTTTTTATTATTATCTCTAAATGTGCCTGAAGTAATGCCTATTGTCTTGAGTGAACTTTTGCAAGTAGAGGTTCCTTATATGGCAACTGAAATAAAAAGAATTTTGATTATAAAGGATTATGTCCAAACTGGTCAAACTAGATGTGCTATGAAGTATTTTTATATGTGCATGGGGGAACAACAAAAGACATGGCTGTCTCACAGAACTTAGTCTCACCCTGTATGATTAGAACATGGGAAAAAAGCTTCAAATAAAAAAGTAGATTTTCAATTTCAAAAAGTTGTTTGTAAGACCTCATCAGGCTACACTAAATTCTAGCATGAAAGGTGCCATCACCTAGTTCTCCTAACTCTCCTCTGAGGTCTTAACATAATAAGATTCTTGCACAGATTCTCAGCTGGACCGAGAAGCTCGACATTAGACTGAAATAATTAATGCCAGATCAATGTACACATGCAGGCAGGGGATGCCTTAGGCTGCTTAGGGCCTTAGCTCATGGGTAAGGTGAAGCTGCCTCCCCAGCAGGTTACCTGAGAAGCAGCACCCACCCTGGCCTTCCTATGCAATTATGGATACTCCCTGTCTGATGTTACGCACAAGCAGCCCTGCTAAAGCCAGGCCAATGCTCTCACAAGTCTACATGGTTTCCCTAAATTCTTCTTTCACCTTGGGGTCACACACTGAGGAGAATGTGCCACTGCTGTGGACAGGATGGGAAGGGGTGGAGGCTCCTCTTTTTCTACTTGCTAAGCAGATGGTGTTTTCCAGCAATCCCACTGTCAAATGAAATAGGCAAGTACCTATTAACAGAAGCATGGTGTGTTAACTTTCTTCCTCTTCTTTTATCCATGCAAAGCTGGAACTTTCATATATAGGTACAGAAGAGAAAGGATATTTCAGCTTCTCTGTAATTTTTACCACTATACTATAATTTTCTGTACTACCATTCAAGACTACTTCAATAGAAGCCTATACAGGAGGCCTTTTATTAAGCATAAAGGTCCTCCCAAAATTTTAGCATACAGAAGACGAAAGAAGTGTTTTCAGAAGTTTACTGCTTGTATGCAATATTTGTAAAGAAGTATTTTAGCCCAACTGCCAGAGAAGGAGCCCCCAGCCACTGAAAACAACTATCAAACCTCCTCTTTCTTTAAGGAACTGCTGTGTTTTGCTGCTGGAGTGCAAGCAGCAGCAGGTGCAGGTGCCACAGTGTGAGGAGAGATTCCCTGAGTACCTGGGTTGTAAAGTGTGATGATTTTCTGCTGTTCAGCCACCAGCCTTTGCAGCTGCTCCATCTGCTGCTTCATCAGCTGGTCCTGCTGCCCTGGAGCCTGAGAAGATATAGCATCAAACTACACTTCTGCATGGTTTTTAATCAGAAAGAATCACCGTATCTGAGCTTTGGGGGTAGGCATTTCTTAGAGTGTGCATTACTTTGAATAAAGAATTTTAACATTTGTATTTAAAACTGTTTTGGCATGTTAGAACTCAAAGCATGCACTGGCATTGATGAAAAGGAGCTTTCAAAAGTCAATATCCACAGACCAGAGATGCAAGTAGTAGGAAATATAAGCATGGTCAGAAACCAGGGATGAAAGGGTAGAAGAATGATCCTGTCTCTGACTAAATTGCTGTCATTATTTCCACAGCCCTTCTTCAGGCCAGGTACTCCCCACAGGTACACACCTATCCAACTTGCCTTGATTTTATGAGTTTCCCAGTTTATATCTATTTGACTCCTTCTTTAAGTCATCTGTTTCTTCTATCCTGTCCACTGAGAAGAACTACCAGAAATCAGGAGTGCAAATGTCAGGTCTTTTTTTTTCTCATTTATTTATTTATTGTGTATCACCAGATCTATCCCAGAGCTAAAACCTACAACATAAGGACAGTGTCATTGTTGCTGTGCCAGGAGCTTCTCAGCAGTCTACCTGTAAGCACAATTTTCACTCCGGTATTATTTGAGAGCACCATGTAACAAAGCAAAGCCCAAGGTCACTTTTTCTTCACCAGACTCTTTAAGAGGAGTTCAAGTAATTCACATAGTCAAATGGCAGAAGGCACCGAAGAACAAAGAATGCCTCAGACCCAGTATCAGATTTTATGACCAGCTGTTGGTAGTTCACATCATCACAGGATACATTCTGGTCATTTAACTTAATGACCTGGTTTACGTCATCCGAGTGCAGAAGTAGCAGACTCCTGGGACTCACAAGAAATTATCTTTAACTCCAGTCTTACTGACATTATTACTTTCCCAACAACCAAGGAATAACAAATTTTCTGCCCTTATATGTAAAGTACTACACTCTTCCTTAGAATAAAGAAATGCTAAAATAATGATAGACCTCCAGTGGAGAGAGGATTGAGAACTGCCAGCATAGATGCATGCTAAGTAATAAATTCAACTGTGTTGGAAGCATAAGAGTTGCTTTAAAATATACAACTAAGACACTCTATTGTTTACTGTCTTATGAGAAGCAGATTGATCATTCAGTGGAAGAGCTGCTGTAGAGTTACTTCTGTGCACCACTTTGTCAAAACTAAGAAGAGGAAAAAGTCAGAAATGGAAAAAAATGTATGAAAAGAACATGGAACATGAGAAGAGGACTGATAAAAAGACATATGAAATAAGAACAGGAACGTGCCCCGCAACCATTACAGACACAAGAATGTGGAGCCAGAACATGCAAACCTTTCCACTAGAGGGAGAGAGATAGCAGTAACTATCAAAGAAGAGGAATAATTAATTAATTGTTTAATTGTCTCTTGTGAAAAACACTTTATTGCATGGATGCATTAGAGAAACAGCATCAGACACAGGGGTATGATGCACTTCCCAGTCTTGATAGTAAAGCTTTCTACTTATATACAGACATGAAAGTTACTGACCCTTTCTTTCTGGACAGATTGGACCACTATCAAGAATACACCATGCGAAGTTAAAAATTCAGAGATTATTTAAAGCAAACCAACCTGCTCCATGGTTTTGTATGTGGTAGCACAATGGTTCATCTCTGAGGCAGGGAGGAAAGGAGTGAACATTTCCAAGGTCTCACTCTCATCATGAATTCCAGCCTGGTTTACACTGGAAGTCAACTTCTGAGGAAAAAAATCAGAGTTGGTTGAATAAGATAATTGCTTTGGATGCTGAAAAGCTTGGTGGTGGCTCAGGTTATCTGTTGAGACATTACTGTTGCTTATCAGACCACTGGCTTCTGAACTAAATGAAAGTGAACAGCTCTTGCTGGAGGACTCGCTCATATTGCCAAGCCAACCTGGGTACAAAGAAGGTACGACCTTCTTGGTTGTACTGGAAGATGGCATCGTGCTCATCAGATCACTGACAGTCTGCTGTGATGGATGGTCTTCCTCCTTAAAAGTGTCTGCTTCCATGCCCTCCTTTCCGAAATCCACATTAGGGAAGTGTGACAAAAAGCACCACGAACAAATGTGTCATACTGATGTAGTAAATCCTGTGGTTTATTTCCTTTCTTTTCTTTTTTTTTTTTTCATCCAAGAGAGATTTTTTTTAGCACCTTCTGAATGCAGAGTATCGTCAGACTTCAGAAACTGTAAAACATGCATATAAACTTTTATATATTATTATATATGTAAAAGAATGTATAAATATGCATACACATACCTATAAAATGCTGTTAGGATACGTGCAATGCAAAACCGCCATAAAATCCTTTACATTCAGAGAAAGTGTTTCATGACCAAAGATGACTGCAGAAAGCAGGTAAGGAAGATAACAGAAGGAAAAAGGAGGAAACAAATGTTATGTGGAAAAAAAACCAACCAAACAAACAAAAACATCACTAGAAAAGTGACTGATGTTTAAGTAGCTCAAAAGAATGTTTATTTCAAAAAGATAGAATAACACTGTTACACTGCTAGCTTGCATCCATTCTTCCTGGGACGAGTAAGTCTGATTCAGCTGGGAAAACACAAACAATCTGCTTTCTCTCTTAGGTACTTGGCTCCGGCCCTTCCGGAGCAGGGGCCAGGTTTTGTTACTTACCTTAAAAAATTGGGGTGGGGGTACCTATTTCAGCAGGTAAAGCTGGTGAGCACCCCCATCTTGATTCAAAGGTACTTTATTTCCATTCTTTGAGAAATGTGGAGTCTCCAAGAACTTCATTCACTTGCAAGAAAATGATTTAATGCCATCTTCCTACCCTAATGTAATTGGTTTGCGTAAGATGTTTACACACCCTACCAGCTTTGTTAGCTGCTTTGACAGATCCATCATGCGTAGCTAGGAAACATTGTGTTGTTTGCAATCTTAAAATCCCCTTAGAGTCATCTGCAGTTCCACTGGAAATACTTCGGAAACCTAAAAATCTAAACCAACAGAAGTCAAGACCGTCTGGGCAGATGCTTGCACACTAAAATAAGAACCTTACAGAATGGATCTGAAATAAGAGTGAAAAATAAAATGGAAGCATGTGTAGTGAAGACAAAAGAATGGACAGGGACAGGACAGAAATAATGGACTAAGGAAACACATTTAAAGAAGAAGTAAAGCCCATGACCCTGTATTGCAATTCCCTCCAAAGGCTAAGAAGAAACAGCAAATTCCCGAGTTTTCCCATTCCTCTCCTGTCAGTAGGAGCATTGGTTGTATCCTAGTATTGCACAGGATATGACAATTTGCTTCTACCGATCCCCACTTCGGGTCAAACTCAACTGGAGCGAAAAGTTCGAACCAGATGGTGATTTTTCTGAATGCAACACTGTATGCAAGTTGATTGTGATTTTGGGGGGGAATTTTGGTGTTTGTTTTGTTTTGGGTATTTTTACTTTTACTTTGTTTTTTAAATATAGGGAACAACACATACCCACAGAAAAAAACACTGAACTGTTCATAGGTTACAAGTTCAAATGCTGAGCAGGTGTCAGCTGCCAGCATAAAGGTTATGGTCTGCAATAAGGTACAAATACAAAGCCTGCTGGTGGCTTGTCCCACTGACATCACATTTGGTACCAGCTGCATGGAGGCTCCATGTCCTCAGTCATGCTTTCTCCAAAATATAAATGAAGGAAATACGATCTCAAGACTAAGAATGGTGGGATCTGGAAAGAGGGAACATTTGCTAAGGGTATCTCTCAACAAATACTTTGCTTTAGGCACCTCAGGTAAGGCATTACGAAGAACTGGATTTTGTGAGGCAACTTTCTTGACATCATCATCAAGGGAAAGATATTCCAACCTTGGCATTGATAAGGAGGTGTCTGAGTGGCAAATGTGACAGTGTCAGCTTTTATACCAGAAAAAAAAAAAAAATATTCCAGTAATTGTCCATCATCATTTACCTTCTTCATTTATTCAATGTATTTTAAGTTCAGGAAAGCAGGGGATGTATTCTTAAAGCATAAGGTTTCCTACATAAGATATTGTTTAGGCTGGTATTTGCCTAGGCTGGTAGCTGACTTTAATTTTTATAAGAAACTGATCACTAAAGCTTGCTCTGCCATGAATCTTTTCAATGTTTGCTTTCTCGTGGTTGTTGGTTGCCAAGGAATCAGTGAATAAACAGAAGTTCTCACCTAAAGCCCTGACCCCTGCAGTTCTTCCTGGTCTGCACCTCTCAGTCAAAACCACATGAAGCCACTCCTGCTCCTGGCAACACAGTAGTTCCTCAGTAAATATGGCCAAATCAGTCAGACCTGCTCCCTGTGAGGCAGAAGTACCTTTGCCAGCAGGAGCAAACAAGGAATAGTGGTACAGGCTGGTGATTGCCTTGTGAAGTGTTTGTGGGGAGTCCCTGCTTTAACAGAATTTTTTTCATTTAAAAACTATTGCAAAGCACAACATGTTTTATCTCAGGCAGTTGCCTAATAAATATTAGACAAAGTAAATAAATACAATACTTTACACTTTCACAGGCCTTCCACCCAGGTAATTTTAAAACAGTTGATGTGTTAACGCATTAACAAAGTCAGTATGTCTATGCATGCCTGATCTTTTAACACTGCTAAAACCTCACAAATTCCCCTGGAAAAAAAAACATAAATCTAATTGAAAGCCCTGATGGTTTTAATCAGGTCCCCAAAAACAGCATTAGGAAGTTAGCCATATGTACCAAGGCCTGCAGACCTCAGCTGAAGCCTCACGGCCAGACTCGTAGCCCTGCAAAAGAACTGCCAGTAACAGGGGCATGCAGGGGAATCCCCTTCACATTCCACTCTCTGAAGGACTTTTGGGAGAAGAATCTTCCTAAACCCTGAGGCAGTTGCATAAGTTTCTCCCTACTGAAGATAGCAGTGAGAAGTTATAATTTGTAAATTGCTCTTTTGCTTTCTCAAATCATATTATTAACAGTAAAGCAGCAGCCAGAAACTTAAGGCATATAGATAAACAGAACAAGGAGACGTAAATCAGTGGTGACAATTTTCTTTTAAGTTGCACAGAATATAAAATATTCAACAAGCATTGAAGTGCTGGACTTATCCTGTACTCACTGCGTTCTCCAAAATCTCATGAATGATTTATCATTCTGTATCTTCACTGCTCTGACACTCAGCAATCCAGGCACAGATCTTGACCCTTCGCTCTTGAAAATCATAGAACCCCAAAACAAAATTACACTTTATTTTATCCTCTGCTTTTGCAAATGAGTATGCAGCAGCTTCAAGGGTTATATTGGCCTTCTGTAAATATGAACACACACGGGCTGTTGGGGCAAGTCCAGAGAAGATGATCACAGGGCTGGAGCACCTCTGCCGTGAAGACTGGCAGGGATGGGGCTGTTCAGCCTGGAGAAGGCTCCCAGGGGAGACCTTACAGCAGCCTTCCCGTACCTTAAGGGAGACTGCATGGAAGCTGGAGAGGAACAAGGGCACACAGTGATAGGACAAGGGGGAATGGCCTTAAGCTAAAAGTATTTAAAAAGTTTAGATGAGATATTAGGAAGAAATTATTTACTATTAAATAATGTATGCTGTGGGATATGTCTAAACTGATACAAAGAAAAATACCATACAAAACTACAAAAATTCCATTAAATATTTTCTTTTAATACTACTGAATAATTTCCAAAAATACTTAGCTAGCCAATTGCTTTTCTAGAGAAAAGCAGAGCTATCAGTAATATCAGAGCAACATCTAACACTTCTCACTTCAAACTGATTTTAGCAAAAAGCAAGACTGGTATCAACTAAACAAAATGGAGTTCTGGATAGTTCCTAGGATTAATTAAATTTATGATTTAATTATAATCAAGTTTTTTGTCATAAGAGATGTGCTGACAAATGCATTTAGAAGGTATATTTGTTGATCATGCTTTTTAAAGTTATTAATGGGTTTGTGATATGTTTATGTTCGCTTGTTTTTCATTATACTTTAAGATTCAGTTTTCTTATACAATATGTAATTGTTTGATGACATAATAGGAGATCACATATTTATTAAGGTGAGGAACATAGCCATTTATTTGTATAAAGTTGTTACTTACTCCATGTGACCACAGTGGCTGGTGCATTTGAAAGCTACTATTTGATGACTGCCATCAAAGGGTGGCAAGTTATTTCTGTCTATGGCCAGTTCTGCATGTGTTACCTGTTTCAACATTTGCTAGTGGAACATCCATCATGCCACTGAAGTCAAGAGGAGCAGCACTGGAGCCCTTCCTGTGCAGTGGAGTGACACTCTTCCTCATTCCCAGCTGAGAGCAGCTTGGCTGAACTTGGCCTGCTGCAACATATCTCTGCAAAGTTTGAGCACCTTAACATTGGTGTTCTTAACATTTTTTATTCTTTCTTCAAGTGGATGGCAGATCTCCTCCTGGCAGGATGCTGCCAGCTGCTTGACTAGCAAGCTGGAGTCTTTAGAAGCATCCACAATGTAGAGCATAGACTCATTTTTCTCCTTATTTTTTTAAATCCCTCTTTTTCACTCAAGTGTTGGCAGCACGGACAGCTGTCTGCCCCAGACAGCCTGCCCTGCATCATGGAAGCACATAACAGTGGTGGGACCTCCAAACTCAGCTTTATGGTACTTCCTTCTGGCTTTTTGGATAAGCACTTTCAGACTGAGCTCACGACTTCCCCCAGCTGCAACAGCACAGCTTGAGGGCTTGCTCTTCCTGAATTAGTAACTTGTAACTGTGATTTGTTTACTAGTTTTGAGCGTACACTACTAACAACTTAGTAACAGTATCCACAATTCAGCGTCATAATTTAGTTGACCTGAGCTACTCTCATTTAAGCACCGCTCATTTACTGTCTACCATTTAGAATACTCCAGGGTGCTTGAATTACATATAATTTATCTTGGCCTCTGTAAAAGCTCCCTGGGAGAGATCTCTGTTTCCTTGCATGTTGCCCATTCAAGTTTCACTACAGCAGAATTATTGTGACAGTGGCAAACTTCCAAATCAGTTTGGTTTGGAATTTCTTTTTTTCTCTTTTCTACACCATGCCTCCATTAAATGTAGGATGGTTTAGCTACCTGTTAAAGTTAAATATGATCAATATTCTGAAAATGAAACTCAAAGCAGTCTTCTCTCCCTCAGTGCCTTTCACCTGCAACAAAAAACTAGGCTAGAATTGAAAGCAAATTTGGAAGGGGGTCCCAAATTTTATGAAGCTAAACAAGATCAGTCAGCCTGTCCTAGTAAAGGTTTCTCTGGAAATGAAAAAGCGCCCTACATTTTTTCCTATGGTTTCCTGTTATATATATGCTACATTTCTCTCACTGCCCATTTCTTATCCAGGCTTCTGACGCCAACACTTTGTCCCAGAGTGAAGCAGTGGCTGAGTTGCCACATCCTCAGTATCCATGAGACTGACATGGTGAGATGGTAGCAATCCTCTGGTATCCAAATACATCCATATTCAAGAAGAAAATATAATGAGTGCTAATATAGTGGGAGTAAAACTCAGTCTCAAACCACCTGAAGTCTACCCTGCTGTGCAGTTAGTCAGGGCCTATCTAGCAGAGGAAGCGATCCTAAAGTGATCTGCAAAGCAAATACGAAACAGCAAGATGCTTAGGACCTCTGACAAAGACTTCTAACAAGAAATTTAAAGAAGACAAAAGCTGGATGAAAATGAGACCTGGAAGTTCACAAACTAGGAAGCAGTACACAAGTCTATAAATATATAAATATATATATATAAATAATAAATACCTGTATATAAATATACACATAAATATACTTCTTGGTTACACAGAGTTTATGAAGAAGCTATCAGTACCATGTACAAATAAATCTGGAGAGAGAGTTCTATGTATAGAGACACTTGCCTCTGCAGTGGACTGCCACAAGGTCAGTGCGATTCTTTTCAGTAGTTCTGCTTAATCCCTGGCAATAAAGTATGTGTGGAATTTTCTGGGTGGAACCAGGATCAATTTACCTATTGGCCAGTGCAGCAAAACCAGTAACTCCCTAAAACAAAACAAGTAAGCATTGTTAACTGAGTATAAGAAGGGAGGTTGGACCAACCGACCCACCGTGGTCCCTTCCATCCTTACCTATTCTGTGACTCTGTAATAATTTAACCCCAAAAGAGAATACTAATTAAAAGCAGCTTGAGAATGGATATCAAGCTTCCTTCCCTATTGTTCATTTCTATAAATTAATCCTAAACAGAAGAGGAATTCACCAAATAGCTCCCAGTGAATGAGCCTGAAATGGACCTGTGTTGTTTTGTCTCTTTTATTATACGTTGCTGTGTCTTCGAAGAACAGATATTTACAGGTAAAGTGAAATGGGGATGGAGATTTAATTCTCTAGAGACATTACTATCTGCTATGAACAAAAAATAATATTTCTGCTAACTGGATAATCTGATGGAGAAAGTAACTGGTAATATGTGCTGATATAACTGGGTACAGATTCTCTGTCACACAAAGACAACTCCAGCCCACGATGAGAAAAGATCTGACTTGAGGAAAAAGCAAAACACATGACCACAATGTGCTCTGTGATACGATTCTGTTCCTTCAAGCTGTAAAGAAACTTTGATTACTTCTACAAAGTAATAACATCTATTGAAGGTCTGACATACCTGTGCATCCTTTCGATGAGAAATGAAAAACCCTGAGATAGTACAGATACGACATTACGCTTTCAGACACTTCGTATGCGTTGTAACCACTAGAGGGAAATCTTGCACCAGTCTGAGAGCACAAACAGACTCAAATCGAAGCACACAGATGACTACTGAAAATGCAGTGATGAAAATAATGTTAGGCCGAAAAGAAACGTGTGCTCTCTGAAGAAATCTTAAGGGATTCTTAGGAAAGTAGCGGTGTCTCACAACAAGTTATGATATTAGACGTGAAATTTCAAAAGTTTGTACCCAATGAACAGTGGTACTTTCGTGTATCTACTGGCTACTAAAGTCAAAATGAATCCTGAGTTTGGGATGAGTTTGGGGCTAAAAAGCCCAAACGGTTTCCAAATACATCCGAGCCTCCACACTTGTGTCAAGAAGACAGCAACAAAGATTTGCAGACAGTTTTTAAATTGGAGCACTCTTCTGTTTCTGAACTAGGTGATACGACAAAATGGACTCAGTCTGTTTTATACAATGGCACCCACTTTTCCATCTTGAGTGGAGCTCACCTTCGGTGAAGTTCCCAAGAAGAGTGCTTTGCTGGTGCAGCCACACTGGCCATAGCAGACAGTAACAGCAACAACGTGGGTACAGCTCACACCAACAAAACTGAATTTCTGCCACTTACCACTAACCCCTACTTCCTTTGCAAGACAGATTTCCATGACCAGTATTACTTTGACCTTTGGTTCTTGATTAGGTAAAGATATTTTAGGTAAAGATATTTTAGAACCTCACCCTAAAGTACTTTTGTGCACAATTCATCTGCATAAGCCTAATGTGTTTCTGCAGAGTTGTATCATTACTACAAAATCCAACTTGTACCTTTACAAAAATAAAAAGAAAGAACAGAAAAAGTGAACAGGAATTAAATCCTCTAGTCCAAGCAATAAAGCCATCTTAAAACCATGATTTCCATGGCTTTCTTCAGTAACATATTTTTAAGTCAAATTACAAATCAATAGATATTTATAGGAAACTTGAGAGGGATGAAAATTGTTGAGAGCACAACACCAATCAGAAATAATTTTTAATGAATCCCACCTCATGCAGCCTAAGACAAGAGCAAGAGGTTAATGAAAACAAGGTATAAAATGTTTCCTGCATTGACAAGTCTGTTTAAAAAAACCCCCGTTTTTATGAAAATCCCAGAGCACACAATACTTTCAGTAACAAACACTGTGTTCATGCCAAATTAACTCAAAAATAAAAAGTATACTGTGTTCTTCAGTCTCTGTTTTCACTATTAATATGTCTGCTGATACTGTTCTTTCTTATAAGCAGTTGCTTTTGAAATGTAAACCCAACATATAGATCCACTGCTCTGAAAATGCCATAGACTGCAAAAAGCTTCTGAACACAGTACGATTTTTACCACTGTTGTTATGACCTGAATCCGGTTTGAATCTGAATCAGAAAAATGAATACAAAGCTATTACAATTTTCTATTATAATCTTATGAGACAGATCATTAAAATACGTCATAGTTCACCTGAAATACATTAATAAGACTCTTTTAACTTTCATAAATAAGTCTCTCCTAGAAATCAAACTATCTGACATAAATACATGTAATTCTTGCATTCCACTCAACAGTACATTTTCCGTATCTTAGTATTATTTTTTCTCTTCCATTCTGTATTTCTGTAATTGAATACAATACCTAGATTTTTTTTTATAAAACATTTTTGATACTAGCAAAAAATAATAGCAAATTACATGGACTAGAAGCAAAACTTCATCTGATACCTACAAGAAATTCATAGGTTTAAATCTGAATAGTAAAAAGATGAGCAAAGAAAATCAAGGATAGCAGTTAGAGTTCCAGTAGTAACTACTTTAATGGCTCCATATTTCTGTAAAATTTTTTTCAGAAATGGGACTACAAATCACAATAGAAACAATAGCTGGATGATCTAATCCAGGATAAGAAATGAACAAAAAGAATCACCAATTTTCTGGTAATTAGATGGCTTTTTACATTATAATTCCTAACCACTAGATAGGACTAAGCACAAATTCTTCAGAAACAATACTACCATGTTTTGTACTGAAGTATCACAGCTGTCTGTGGTTGGCATAAATCCAGATCACATATTTTCTATTTTGAAAAAAACTTTTATTACCATGTTCAGCCACTGCTTGTTATGGAAGAAGCTCTGTGTTCTCTACTTGCCCTGATCTTCAGTGAATTGCAAATTTATAAACTAATTCCAGTTGTTACAGACTAAATACATTAAACACATACTATCCATATTACTACATCAATTTGCATTAACTAAAATAAATGTCTGAGAATGATAAAGCTACACTAAAATGAAACAAATAAGAGCTTCAAAAAATTGCTGGAAGAATATTAATTTGACTTGTTTAGCTCAGCCTAATATATACAGACCAAATTGATAATGCAATAATTCAATATATATTTCTAACAAAAAGGCAGTAAAAATAAATGAAAGATGCAGATTTCATCAGCAATATGAATGATGCATCAGGATTTACAGTTGGGTTACACGATACCATAAATTTGAAGAAAACTGACTACGGATATCAGCTAGAAATTTGTACAGGCAATGGGTTTTCCAGTTTGTGGGGAAAGCGACCCTGGACTTGGTGGATAAGAATTTTTACCACCAAAACAGCTTTTTAATTACTAGGTTTTGTTTTCTAGAGTAAATAAAACTTAGACACTTTTCAGCTCAGGTTAGGCAATGGGAGTCCATTCGACCAAAAATGAAGAAATTGTTTTAAGGAACTCATCGTAAAAGGAACTGAACTGTGCTCCAAGGGGACAAGAGAACAACACTCTGCTCAGTGGTCTCATCATTACCACCAGTCTCATGCCCTTCTTCCACTGTAGAGGAGGTGTCATTTAACTTCCTCTTCAGCCTGGAGGACCGCAGAAGATAAATAAGATCTACTGGGGTAGGAAAAATTGAGGGAAAATTTTTCACCTTTCTTTTTCGCTGTGCTTTGAATAGATTGTTTCAAAGATGGTATGAGCCCTTAACTCACAAGGGGTGGCAGAGGATTGGTACACCCTGCCGTAGGAGGCGGTTGTAGGGAATACCCTGGTTACTTGGCAGCAGCATAAAAAAGTAGATTAGGAACCACTTTCAGTGGTTTTGTGAAATCATTTCCTTGGCTTTTATTATAGTATCAGAAAACTAACCAGAAATGTCAAAATATTTTAGATGCTTTGTAGGACAAACTGTTTTGACATTTTAAAACTGTTATCATTTTCACTTAATCTGAAACTCTTTTTTCAATCGTGTCCAAATTTTTAAAGCTTCAAGTGCCATCTCTTGCTTCTTCTGTAGCAAGAAAATTTCCCCAGAATTTCCATAATTATAAATAACAAGATTGCCCTACAAGATCCAAAGCAGAGTTATATCTGTTATGAACTTAACCATTATTAATAACCTTCCATAACAAGATGTTCTTCTCTAGACTGTTTTTTCAAGTTTCCCTTCAGTTTCCACTCATCATCTCCAAATGTTATCTACCTTGACATATAATTTTCATTTTCTTTCCTTTGCCTTTCCTTGCTAGAAGCAAGGCACAGATGACTTTGATCTTATCTGTCCCGTTTGACTCTCTTGCAGGCTCAGCAGTTTATAGTGATCACTCTTCTAAGAAATGTAATATATAACTGGAAGGGACATGACATGAAATTTAAATATCACCGTGTGAAGGAAATTTATTGTGGGGAGATGAATAATAAATCAGGTCCGTTTTCATGATTGTAGATGTAAGAAAACAGACTTAGCTTTAGACTGTCTGCACTGAGGTACTATGCCTTTATTTAACAGTGTGCACTGATGACCTATGTCCTTCTGAACAGCTGGAACAGGAAGCATCAAGCAGGGCCACCATGGACCCACCTAAAGCAGCATGGAACCCGCTAAAAAGAGAGACCTTGTACGTGCAGCCAACACCACAACCCTGCCCCAGTCTCCAGCTTGAGGAAGATATGAATCAACTTCTCAAAGCTTATCAGCCACATCTTCTCTGTGTAAGACATGATGCAACACTGCATATGTCCTTCTCTCTTTAAATATGGTGGGAAACAAGAACCTGTGCAAAACCAAGTCTTGCCTTTCCAAAAATCCCAGATGGAATACATGCAACAAAAAAGAAAATCCTACCATATGTTTGTCATACACAGCTACCACAACAAGGAGAAAATCATAATAAAATGCAGTATGCATAGTAAGCTTTGAAATGTTGCTCTGTAAGCATTAAAAGGAACACCAAGATCCCAAGCTCCTCCAAATCTGTGCTCTTTTCATGCCCTGAGCTACCAACATCAGCCCCAGCTCATGAGCTGGTTCTGCTGGCATGGCCACCAAAGGAATGACAGAATATCGAAGGGCCCATCAGACACATTCACTGGCCAGCTTGCCACACGGGCCATCTGTTTCTGGGCATTGAGCAGAGCAATCCTTCTCTTCCACTGCTTTTTCTCGGAACTGGTCTTTCTCTTTTACCCTATGGTTAATTTCACAGAAAATGTCCGGAAAGTATTACAGCTAAATTAAATTTCTATCTACCCACTCTTCCATTCTGTAGCTACCCTCAAAATGTGCATAAGAAAGCCAGCATCCCACTGGCTGGAGCTGCGGCTCTCCCTGCACAGCAGCCCCTTGGGAGTTGTATCGGGTTTGTGTGGTCAGGTTTTGGTAGTCGGGTGGCTCCTCTGAGAAGCTGCTAGAAGCTTCTCCCACATCCAACAGAGCCAATGTCACCCGGCTCCTCCAAGGTGGACCCACTTCTGGCCAAGGCTGAGCCAATCAGCCATGGTAATGATGCTAAATAGAAAAAAAAGTTATTGTACAGAAGTAATTGCAGACAGAGAAGACTGGAGTGAGAATATATGAGAGAACCAACACTGCAGACACCATGGCCAGCAAAGAAAGAGGGGGAGAAGGTGCTCCAGGCACCACAGATGTATTTGCAGCTCATGATGAAGACTATGGTGAGGCACGCTGTCCCCCTGCAGCCTGCAGAGGTCCACAGGGGTGCAGAGATCCACCTGCAGTCCCTGGAGGAGCCCCACACAAGAGCAGGTGGATGTCTGAAAGAAGGTTGTGACTTTGTGACTCTGTGGGAAGCCCACACTGCAGCAGGCTCCTGGCAGGACCAGGAGCCCATGCTACCAGGTTTCTTGGCAGGACCTGTGACCTCACAGGGAACCCACGCTGGAGCAGCCTTTTCTTGAAGAACTGTAAGCCATAGAACAGGACCCACGCTGGAGCAGCTTGTGAAGAACTGCAGCCCATGGAAAGAACTCATTTCTTTCACGAAGAAATTCATGGAAGACTGTCTTCTGTGTGAGGGACTCCAGGCTAGGCCAGGGGAAGGACTCCTCTTCCTGAGGAGTAAGAGGTGGCAGAAACAGCATGTGATGAACTGACTGTAACCCCCATTCCCGTCTCTCTGCTAGCTGTGGGGAAGGAGGTAAAGAATCAGGAACAAAGTTATGTCTGGGAAGCAGGGACGGGTGGGGGCGGGAGGGTATTTTTAAGATCTATCATACTTTTCATTATCCTACTCTGATTTTGACTGGTAATAAATTCAATCAACTTCCCCAAGCACCATGATAGCAATCAGTGAGTGATCTCCCCCTGCCCTTATCTCAACTCATGAGACTTTCATTATATTTTCTCTCCCCTGTCCAGTTGAGGAGGGGAGTGATAGAGAGGCTTTGGTGGACACTTGGCAGCCAGACATGTTAAACCATCGCAGGAATCCACTCTGTCCTTCACCCCCATCTTTCCTAGGGACAGAGCACTCATTCATGGCAATCAAGATTTTGGCTGCACCAAGGACTTTTGGCAAGGCCTTGGCACCAACACAATTCGTACTCCAAGTGCTGTTTTAGTCCCACACGTGTACCATATTCCTCTTCCCTCAGCAGGACTTCTCTCCCACATGCATTGGGGAGCAGCTGGGTACATTTTCTACACTTCAATGTCATTTCCAGTGAGCATTTTACTCTCACAGAATCCAGAGCCGAGAAGCTATGCTGCTCCTGCCTGAGGCAGCTGTCCCACACCACCGCTTCCAGCTTGCCTAGGTCCCTCACAGATACGAGGGCCTGGCGACCTGTGAGCCCCAGGCTGACCCCTCTATCTGGGGAAGGCCCTGGACTGCAGGACCCTGCTTTGTTCTCTTTCTCTGCCCTCACCCCTGAGGAAGGATGCTCTTTCAGCCAGGAACCACTTCAGAAAGTCTGTGGCACCCTTTCCCTGCCCTCTCCCAGGGTCTGTCAGCAAGTCACCGCCGGTGGGACAGTGACCGTGGCAGGACAGTGACTGCCCCTTGGCTGCTCTCTTGCCCCTGAACGCCATTGGGGCAGTGTTTGGGTTGGTCCGTGGCTGAAGGCCAATGCCAGCATGGCACAGGGTGGCAGGAGGTGGGGGATACACTTCAGAGCCTTGGGAGGTTCTGCCCAAGAGCCGCTGCAGCTCCTTCAGCTGCGAACTTCCCGCCCTGGGGCACGCTCCCACAGGGAACCTCCGATGGACAGACTGTTCAGAAATGAGAGATTTTGCACTGAATAAGAGAATGTTTCATTGCAGCGCACGTGGTTGGCAGGGCGAGCTGGCAGCAGCTTGTTCAAGGGGTCCCTCTCTCAGAGGAGCCCCTGGAGTGCAGTTTAGCACCCGCTGGCTGATCACTTCTTGCCTATGCAGTGGAGCACGCAGCCAAACCCATGAAGGCTGACGAGTTTAAGCGCTGCTAGAGATGAGAGATGACCCTCAGCCAGGGAATCCCAAAGGTGTTTTATTCGGAGGAGTCTCAGTGCCCAGAGAGCGAGCGCCTCTTGGAACAGGTAGAAAAAGGGGTCTCAAGGGGGCATGGTTACACAAAAATCAGCCAATACAGAGCGAGGGGAACAGGGGGTTGGGTTACATCCCTGTAAGGGTTTACAAAACTTGATAAAGAAAAGCCTTTATACCTGAGAGGTGACTCACCACCGCAGTAACTCAGTCCACACTTCTGTTTGGTCAGCTAACACAACATTTCGTGGCAGTACATGTAGCAAGGAACTCTTGGATCTGAGGAGATTTTTTTCCTTTTCAGTTACATTTTTTATTTGCTGAATTCTCTTCCAGAAAATCATCATTGCTATGTACAGCAAATGCATGCATCCATATTTACATAGTTTTCTATCATATTCTTGCAAAATTGCTATTCAGTTATGATAAATATATGCAATCTTTACCATATCTGGCCCTGATATTTAAAAACCTCACGCTGCAGTGGAAACAAGGATGGATTGCACCAGCTAAGGCAGTACTGGTTTCATGTGCCATATTAATGTCTTTCCTCAAGGGATCTTCAGCTTCAGCACTGTCCTCCTTGGGCCTTTGCATTGCCACTACGTAGGGTAGTTAGTGATAGAAGCTCCCCAATCTCTTCAACTATGAACTTTAAAAAAAAAACCCAACCAAGTTTAAACAGCAACTGCAAATTGCAGTAATTTTCACAGCCGAAGGAGTGTAACGTCCCACACGACAACAAATCCAGACACTGTCATGGCACACGCTCCCATCGCAGCAGAGCTGCAGAGACCTCACAGGTACTTCAGCACACTGCTAACAGTGGTGCTCCTCTTCTCTCCTCCATCCTGCCCATACCCTTCAGCTCCTGCTTCTGTCTATCTCACAGGCCCACAGTGACTGCTACAGTGGTAAAGCTCACTCAATGAGCTTTACCCAGCTCACTGAAGAGTCAGAGCTGGGTAAAACTAGTTTGCATTTTTTGTAAATACTCCTATATTCATAGTGAGTTGAATACTGACTCAATAAAAATTCTGGCTGAATTAAGTCAGATTCTGCTCTATTTTTAGATAATAATTTCTAACTAATTTCTGAAACTATATATATGCATATTTGAGCTGGTAAATCCATTCCTAAGGAATCTCGGCTAGCGGTAGCTAAACACAAAGAAGTGCTTCATATTTTGTCACCAATCAAGTTCCAACAAATAGTGTTGGAATAATTGCAGTTTCAGACAGTTAGTTGCCTTTTAAAAAGCGGAGTGTGAATTTCAGCTAGAAAGAGACAACTTTTCACAGAGACATTCATCAGATTATCAGCTTTGTTGGCTTCCAGCACCTGAATCCTGTACCAAACAAAGAGAAGAAACTCTCCAGCAAAGCTCCACACTCTGTTCAGGATAGCACTGGGCAAAGATTTACAAGACCAAGCACCTCAGCCCCGCTCTGTCAGCAGTCCTGAGCCTGTTTCTTCATTTCTCACTTTGCCTTCCTTGTGGTGCTTCGCTCAAAATGCCATCTCTTTGGGTCAGTATTGTCACAAAGTGACCTGTCTGCAATATAAGCACGGTGGAGACCTACGCCTCAGTAGGATTTCCAGGTAGAAGTAATTAACAGAAACAACATAAATGTAAGAATGAGCCTAAACATAACCTTATTCATTTACTTATTAGTCTGGGGATATTTCAGTGTTGCAGGACAGACGAGATGCAATTTTTTCTTACAAAATGAGGAGGGTTCCTCTGTAAACTTCACTTTCCTTATAATTCCAAGAGAATGTACTTTAGAAGAGCATAAAGAGAAGTGAATAAGGTTTTACACCGGACAGTATTATTCCTTTATCTTAATTCATTTCCTGAAAGGAGCTGTAGATCATTGGAGCTCCCTTAGAGGTGCAGAGAAGCTCAAGTGACTTGCTTGTCACGTGTACAGTGGCACTGGTTTGGGTTGCCTGGTGAGAAGAGTCCTTCAGTAATAACGTTGCTCAAATTGCATTAGAGAGTAAAAGATGATCCATTGTCAGTCAGAATTTCGCTAGTCTGTCTTGAATGGTAGGTATCAGAGTTTGTCCTTGAACTACGTTTATTGTCTTTCTTGTCTCTCTTGCACCAGAGGTCCTTCATTAGCTTCACAAAATAACTTCTGAACTTCACTCCAATAAATGCATAGAGCACAGGGTTCACACAGCAGTGTAAAAATGCTATGGCTTCAGTGGTGTACTTTGCATAAGTCATTATCTTGTCACTGTCACAAGATTTGTCGATCTTGCCCATGTTGACAGCTGCCATGAGAAGAACAATGTTATAAGGTACCTGGCAAACTAGGAAAACAGCTACAATTAATACGATCACACGGACTGCTTTGTTTCTTTTGGAATTCTGAGCTTGTTGTAAGGATTTGACAATGAAGGTGTAGCAAAAAATCATGAATATGAAAGGTATAAAAAATCCAAATGCAACTTGTAGCCACAGCAGCAGTGATTTCAGCATCGTGCTTTCAGACATTCTATCAAATCTGTGATCACAAATCTCTTTCGTTTCATTGGAAAAGCTGTAACTTTCACTGTACAGAAAAGAGGAACTGGAGATTAAAATCGATGATATCCACACGGCCAAACAAATGAGTTTACTATAGGTGAGAGTCCTTGCCCTGAGTTTAAAAGACTTTGTTGCCTGTACGATAGCGATGTACCGGTCCACGCTGATAAAGGCCAAAAGCAGCATGCCACAGCTGAAGTTGATTGCATAGATGCCTCTACTCATTTTGCAGATGAAATCACCAAAAATCCATTCGTCAGCAGCGTAATTCACTGCCCACAGCGGAAGAGTAAGAACAAACAGTATGTCTGCTATGGCCATGTTGAAGAGGTACACGTCCGTCATGGACTTGGTTCTTCCGTACAAAGCAAAGGTCATCACTACAAAGATGTTACCAAAGAGGCCGATGACACAAATCAATGAATATGCAACTGGCAGAAACACTTTCGTGAAGTTCCTGACTTCCAACTTAGAACAAGGTTGCATGATTAGAGAAGCATAGTCTGAATAATAGGGGTAATCCGTGGAATCTGTCTGCAAAAAAGAACACCAATTAACACACAGATGTTAATCTTTAGTGCCTGTATGGTAGCAACATGGTAAGTAGCTGACCACACATTCCAATTACAAATGCATTTGACACTACAGACGAGACTTGTAAGAACCAGCTAGGAAATTTCATAAAATCATACTTAAAATACAAACATGGAAATAATCCTTTTGGATGGCCCAAAGGTCTCCATATTTAAATACATTATGAAGAAAGGACTAGTCTGCTGTCACAGAAGACTCTACAGTGTAAAAGTCTGAATTTGAATTAGGGGTCTAGTCTTTCTTCACCATCAGAGAAGGCAAACAGGCCTTTCTAGCGTGTTATGCATTTCATACTAATGTAGCTTGACTAAATCAAGCCCAAACATGATTACTTCTCTCTACTCAGCTAGACAGGCAATCTGTGATAGCTAGCCTGAGACTCTACCTGCGCCACAAACACCAGACCTGTAGTGCAAATCCAATAAACAGTGTGCTTTGACAGTGAACTCTGCTGTCAGAAACATCTCATCAGATTATTATTCCTGAAATTACGGTGTTTGGATCTGCAGCCTCAAAGAACTGGGTCTTACAAGGTCATCGCTTTATTGATGTACTAATACAGTTTATCAATTAGGTACTTACAAAATTCATTTTGGCAGTACACTTCTCAGAAAAATACGCTCAGAAGGACTTCAAAATACTTTCCCAAGTATTTCTGAAAAGAAAATAAAGTAGATTGGATGAAGAAACCAGCACAAGAAGTGTGAACAAGTAGAAAAACAAAATTGGAAATAAAACTTCTCAAAACAGAATCTCATCACTGGAGCACGTCAACAAATCACACATCTCTACAGAATGTACAGTTGTAGAAAGCAAATGGTTTTTATCAGTGTCATTAAAAGCACAGTCTTACATATTGACCCTTTATTCATAGGCTAGTGAGTGATATATGAGAATATGTGACTGTTACTTCACATTGAATTTGCACCACAAGAAATTAGAATAAATTAAACTTTACTTTGAGAACTTCTGTATGACAATGGCAATCTGTATTGAGGGAAATATGGAAAAAACAAACAGCACTACCTTAGTATACTTCATAACAGTGATGCAACACTTTACCTTTTTTTTCCACTCTGACACTTTATCAGTGTGTCTCAGCACTTTCAACATCACATTATTTGTCCTTTTTTATTACACTAGTGAGGTAATTGAAGAGCAACAGAATAACAGCTTCTTATAGTGTAAAGGATAGTACACAATGTATGAACAGACTGAGCACTGGTGTTTTGTCTTTGGTCAGTGCACAGGTTTACAGTGGAGTGTTCAGTGTGCAGTTCAGACAGCATCCTATGAAAACAATTTGTTTTCTTTACCATTGGGATACCTAACTGTTTGACAGATGGTGCTTACTTAATTTGCAGAACACCCTGTGGTGAGGAAGTATTACAGCCTTTATTTACAAGGGAGAACCTGTCTCATTAGAGTTAAGTATCCACTTGAGATGTTTAGTTTGAGACACGTATCCCCCTCAACATCACTTCTAAGAGTACTTAAAGTGATGAAGGACTTCATCACTTTAAAAGATTAAATCCATTGACTGTTTGCATCCAGGATCAGACTTCTGCAAATCAGATCACAGAGTCCAAAGTCACAGAAAAATAAAATGGGCAACAGGCTATTGGTGGCCACATGTGGGAAGCTGGGCTTAAATAACTTGTTCCACCTCACACAGGAACTCATCGGCAGGAGATTTAATTCCTCAGCATTCCCTTGCATGAGTTCAGTCCTTCTCTTCTTTCCATTAGCTGCTCTCTGAGAACTGCACCTATCAGCATCTATCAGCAAGGCAGTAATTTCAGGGACTGGATGACACAAGGTCTCATATTTGCTAAGGCTGTGAAGGGCACTTTTGTCTAGAGTTTGTCTGCTTTTTGCTAGTCGTGCTACTAACTGGGAAGAGCACATGGGTCAGCTTTAAGTCTACAAAAACAAAACCTTCTTGTTTGGGAATTACCTAATGTTGAAAACGAAAGAGAGAGAGAGAGAATTTGTAAAAGTGGGACAGATGAAGTCCAGATATAACAGGGAAATTGGGGTAGGGAAAGGACAGAACACTCTCCAAAAACATAATGAGGATGACTCACATGGGGATGCTGGCTCATGACAGAGGGCTGCAGCTGGGTAAAGACCTGAACTATGCAAAGTTGCTAAGGCATCACAGCTTATCTGGGTTTCCTGCTCTTTAAACAAATATTTAACCACCTCTCCAGCTTCCTCTGCTGGCTTTTCAAACCTGATTTTTAGAAGCTGCAGGAATATGACAGCCTAAAAGTGCTTGAACACCTTCTGAAGCAAATTTCAAACAACTTAAAGGTGTCTCTCAGAAGTGCAGAGATGTATAAGGCAAGCAGGTAAGTTATGCAATTTACCTGGGGCTGTGGTCCCCTAGCCCATCTTTGGACAATTTTAGTCACTGTCTGCTGCTTTACACTTTCTGATCACATCCAGCCAGACACTCATGACCTTGCTTGGTGTTTCTGTTATCCTTTGCACTCAGCTGCAGCTACAATAACTCTTCAGCTGGGCAGAATTAAAGGGGTACCTGTCCAGGTTATTATTTTAGAAACTATTATTTTATTGTTGCAAGAAAAATACCATTCTAGGTGTCTGCCATTCAGGGCTGTTTAAGACCTACATGGTTAAAATATACAAGGAGAGTCTGACAGCATATCTTCTCTATAAAAGAGAAGATATCACTCCGCTTAGACAAAGCCACTCTTGACCATGAACATAGCATACAGAAGGAAGATGACTGGGTGAAGCCATTCAGAAGAAAGGGAGCACGGGTGTTTCCTACAGCCTGCAAGGAGGGCTAAGGAGGGAGATCTTTTCAGATTATCACTGAGAAAAGGCTCTTTCCTTCACAAAAGAGCTCAGCAGAGATCATATGGGGAACAACAACTACTCATCAGAGGAGAAATGCATATTCTCCCTGATTCTACAGGAATTCAGAAGGCACCACCAGCCACACACTTATTCACAAAATTCCACTGTCCAGCAGAAGCTTCCTGAGGATGGTTGGTATGAGAGTTGCAGCAAAGGACTCAAACCGAAATCAGAATTGCAGAGCTGAGGTTTAGACCTGATTTAAATCTCTTGAGCTGACTTCCTTTTCTGAATTTGAAATGGAATTCACTGAAGTTATTAAAAAGATGCACTGGCTGCTGAGGAAGTTGAATCAGAATTCTTATAAACACAATTTCCTTTTCGATTTAAATCTTTCTAACATTTTTTCAATAGGCACCTTTATAATTTTCATAGTTACATCTTTATTTAGCATGAATGTATTAGGTAAATTCAAAAATAAATTTCCATATATGTGTATATGTAAGGTGGTGTGTGCTAACATTGGTTATGTACTACATATGGGCATGTCTGTGCATGTGTACTCAAAAACACTTATGTTCTGAATATTAAATATATAACCCTTGAATTTTTGAGCTTAGTGTTTTTCCACTTTATCCACATCATCACATTTCTTTTCACTGTGAAAGCAGTGTGCGAGTACCAAAAGTAAGACTAAACAACAATCTTAAGAACGAATATACTATTTGAATTATACAAACAAAAGACAATGAATAAAGACAGACCTGAGGAAAAGGACAGATTTCTTTGAAGAAAAAAATTCAGTCATTAAGTACTTATAAGAAAAGTCCACCCTTGTAAATACAATTCCACTTACATCTTCAGTTTAATATATTTGCCACACATACACATGGATTATAGATTACCTGTTTTATTTTAGTACTTACTCAGTCTGAAAACCATCTGAAGGCCAGGTGAAAGAGGATGTGTGATTCTTTTAAAGTCTATTTTGGCTGCCTCAAGCACATTTACCATCAGCCTCAACAGGAGTACATTCTAATTTAGAAAACAAGAAATAACAGCATTAGTTAAGGGCACAGAGTTAAATTGAAATAACCACCACTTCCTCCTCACAAGCAACAGAAAAAAATCTGGTTTTTTATGTAAAGGAAAATGTTTCTGTTCTGAAAACATGCAAGCTGGAGGCAAACATTTTATTAACTTACTTATTAGCCTACCTATGCGATGATATTATTTTTAAAATAATCAAGCTAGAATTAGAATCAGAAAAAGCAGGGTGTTAATTGCCATTGTGCTCAGAACACATCCTGAACGATGGCCTGGTTTTGTAAAGGGTGCACTTAATGTCACACAGATAAGTAGTTTCAACATCAATCATTTAAATCAAAAAGACCGCTTAAAACTGTGAAATGAGACAAGTAATAATTGCCAAATTGATTAGTAGCTGTTTTATAAGAAAAAAAAATAGTAATCCGTTATATGTCAAGGTGCACATAACCCAAATGTTTGTCCTGATCTGCTAACACAAAATGTGTAAATGTAGGTAAATAATTAAAATGTGGTCATATTTGCCTGTTTGGCACAAACATTTGCTGTTCATGTTCATGCTGCTCAGGTCTGTTGCTAAAGTTAGTTGGAACTAGACATGAAAGTATTTCCTTTCATGATTCCTGAATTTTAAAACCTAGAAACGTTTCTTTTCCAGACTTTGGTTCTGAACACAACTTAGATGTTTGCATTAGCAGGAAGGGGAAAAAAGAGAAAAAAACCTGGTAAACCCCCTTTTTTTAACCCCTAATTTATTTTAGAAATTGTGTTTGTCATCTCATTAGAGACGCTGTGTGGCATAAATACAGTCTTGTAAGATTCTAAGACATGATTAAATTAATAGAACACTGGACATAAAGAAATGCAGGATGATAAGTGTTCTGCTCACTCATCTTTTATTCTAAGCTAAGCATATCACAGTAGCAGTGGCTCCCTACCAGCTTCAGCTTGGTGCTTCTTTCCACTGACCACACCCAGTGAATGAAACAAAAACGCTGCCTGGTGTAAAAAGGAGAACTGGTACATTGAAAGCACCCTGTCATAATCATCTAAGCAGGCAGATGTCATTTTCTCAATGGCTCAGTTTCATAGGATCCAAGACTTCGGCTATTACCAAATCCATTTGCATGGAACAACACAGAGATACCTGAAAGCCCTGACATTAGTCTTGTTTTACCTAAATGTGCATGCATATGTGGTGCACGCAGGTTTTGATTGTTACTGCTGAGCAGCAATCTTCACTGTTTGATGCATAGAAAGCAAAAAAGTGTGAAATCTGTGACTCAAATAACTTCAAACAGTCACTGTAAGATTAACTTGGCCTCCTTATTGCTGTTTGGACTAAACCACTCCCTGTCCTCACAGATCTGGACCTTTAATCAGGTTATGATTAAATGCATAACACAGTTAAGCACTTGAAAATGCATTTTAAAAGCATTTTAATTAAAGCCCAGTAACATGGAGGAAAGAAGGTGTGTGAGTTTCAGTGAAAAGACGAGGAGGTGAAGACAGAAGTCATTGTGAATCTTTCAAGACATCCTTAATCAAAATAGTGAAGTACCTTTCACTCTATTATTTATAATTTTATAATTCATAACAATTTCCGTCATTAAAACTTCACAGGTTTTCAGGCCACGCTTTGAACCTTTGCTAAAAGGAGCTTCGACTTTTCACCACATTTTTGTGCTGTTTTGCTAACTTGTTATTTGCATGGCAAATTGTAGCAACAGAAATCATCCAATTAACTTGAGACGAGGCTTGTAAGGTATTTTCAGGACTTTCTAAGAAAGAAAACACAAGCTTCATTTTGAAATCACCTGTCCCTCAAGTGCTGCAAGGCATAGTATGCTTACTCTTGACAAACTGAGGTGCATATACTCTTTGTAGTAACATGTCTATATATAACAGCCTCAATCCTGTTTACAGAGAACTCCCTTTCTGTAAACACCTTCTGAAGAAAACCACTGGTTCCTGTTCACAGTCTCTGATAGTTTGAAACAAGGGCTCAAACTCTGTTAAACCCAGCCAATTCAGAGTAGGAACACATTCCATTGGTAATGGAATTTGCTGATATGTCATTGTGGGATATTTCACTGAAGCATTTCTGGTGCTTCTTTCTCATAACTTTGGGAGCGAAGAGATGGACAGACCTGTGTCTTGCAAAGCAAACTTCGTTATACAAAGGCAAACCTAACACATGGCAGTCATGTCACCAGCGAATAATGAGTGACTGAAATAGAAAATCCCTCTCCATTACAAAAACATCTGTGACTTCAAATCATCAAGTCCATCATGATTGTCATGCATATTCAGACAAGCACTTCTAGTAACAGCTTCCAACATCTCTCTCAGACAACAACTTACCTTTGGAATACCAAGATTAGCCTGTGAAGAAACTGAATATTATCAACATAGTTTCATGGAATGAGAGTCATCAAAATATAGATCGGATTTTAATGGCTAATTAAAAGATAAATCAGAGTTTTAGCTGATCCTTTACAAAAACTATTGCTCACCTTGTTCCATAATCAGGTGCTTTCTAATTTAAATGTATCTTGTGCTTTAAGTCTGCAATATATTCAATATCCAACACAAATAACAGTCTTTCAGAAGGTGAAGAATTCACCGGTCAGTGAATTCCAAAGTTAACACAAGGTTAACACAAGGTTTGACTGCTACTGCTGAACAGCAATCTTCAGTCCAACTTCAGTCCAACAGCAATCTTAAGTCCAACTTACCTTTTCAACACAGTTTCTTTCAATCGGTCAGCCTTCTTTACAGATGCTTTGTGCTTCACCGTCACACCATGGCAAGTGGAAAGAGTTTCTTCTTTTTCACACAACTATTTGACAATCTGCATGTTAGATAGTTTTCTTTCATAGGTTAGAGCTCTGAAAGGAAATCTGCTCTTGCTTAACTAATATGGTCATTGTGGTTTCTCAAATCTCACCATGTGTTAGTTTTCTGCCACCATTAATTAAGGAAGAAGATATTTAAAGATAAAGAAAACAAAGCTATTGTCTGAGCTGTTCCAGAATCCACATGTTTCTTCTGGAATGACCAGTAAGTTGCCTTTTTTTTAATTCTAAAAGGAAGTCAGCATGCACCCCTATGCTCTTCCGTCCTGCTTTCATGTTCCTTCAGTTAAATTTAGATCAGTCTAATCTAATTTAAAAATCTAGCCATCAGATGAGGTTCTAGTCTCTTCATCATTCTTTTGGACTATAAAATGTAAATTATGCATTTACATTCAAGCTGTTTATGTTACATATTTAATTTTTTCATCATGACCATCCTACATTGTTAATATATATATTTTTCTCACTAATTCTACCAAAATTTCCTTCTTTTGTTTGCATCTGGCTTTTCACTCCTCGTGAAACATTTTTGCTGGTTTCGGTATTTCCGTCTTTAGGGTTTTTTTTCTCCCTATTTCTTCCTCTTTCTTTGTTCAGCTTTTCTAGATTTCTCTTATTCCCATCTCTTGTTGTCTTTATAATTTCTCTTCAGCATTACATTCTGTAGTACCACTCACTTCCTTCCCCTTTGATCATTTTTGTTCCCATTTTACCTCACTCCCATCTGCTTCCATTATCCCCTTGTCAGAGGCAGCCCTCCTCTCACATGACGAGGTGTCAGTGGCTGATATCCATCCCACACCGACTGCCATCCATCAATGGTTTTATCACTCTATCACCTCTGTCAAACCGGTCAGGGAAGGCAGAGCCCTCCTAAAAGCCTTCTGCAGGGTTGGTGTTTTTTCTTTTCCACAGGAGCAAAGAGGGCTCAGGGATTAAATGGGTAGCAGCTGTAAACAGAGCACTTGGGAATGAGAGGGCCTGGGCAGTCAGTGCTCAGGCGTTGCCTCAAGCCCGAGGTATGATTGCGTTTGTAAGGCACCACCATCCATCACTCTTCTTCCACCAGTGCACTCAACATTTGTCTTGAAAATGAAGTGAGATTGAAAAAAAAAACCGTGATGGGAAACAGTTTTCTGGTCATGGTGAAGATTCAGATGTGATTTCTTGTCAGACTGAACATGGAATTTCTGAAGGAGGAGCACAGTCATACCCAGAGCACTCCTCTGCTTCGCTGCAGCATCACTTCTTAGAACCAGCTGAGCTCATAGTGGGCCCGAGTTCCAGAAAGAAGCATGAAGAGCAGTAAGTGTATCCTCCTGTTGGTAATCACTGACTTCAGAGAAGCTGGTCAATCAGATTTTATTCTATTGGAGAAAATGTTGTTAAACCAAAATTGTAAAAAAAATTTATCAGATTTTTGATGGAAATTTTTATAGCAAAAATGCTAGTTATAAAATGCACCAAGATGCACAGCTGAGTTATTATATTCTTGTTTATGTTTTTATTCTCTTTCATAGTCTCAGCTTATCAGTCAGGCTAGGTTTCCTAGCTTTGGACAGAGAAAGCAGGCAGTCAGTAATGCCATTCTGTGGTCTAAGATCTCACAGAAGTTTAGACGGAAAAAGGAATAGAAATCATAGGGAACAACAACTCCCGTGAGGCATAAGACCAGCATTTTCCAATTAAAACACTTCAATTTTTCATCAAAATGTTTCTGGGATAGCTAAAGGCATTCTGAAGAAAAAACCTGGTTTATTGAAATTAGGAGTTTTTTACTTTAAGAAAAAAACTTTTTTTAGACTATGCTGTATTTGGTCTGTTTCTTACTATTCCCTTTTGACTGCTTATTTAAAAAGGTTTAAGAACCATTTCTGGTGAAAGCTTCTCTCCAGGTTATGCCAGAGATAATGAACCCTTACAGTGATGAACAGAATAATACAATCCTTTTACTGCCAAGGACCAATTGAATGAAGATGCCAGGCACTTGTAATCTCACTTATCTACCTTCTCAACCCACAAGACACTGTTTTATAGACCAGAAAATATATGTTTGTTCCTGAAATCCCAAGAAATAATGTGTATCACAAGTCACAGTGCCTTATTTAAGGGCTTAAGGTCATATTCTTGCTAAAGTGGATCTGAATTTTTTTAAAATTAAGTACATCACCTCAAAGAAGACAAAATGTTGCAAAATATTTCCAGATAACTGCTGCTTTCTGAAGTCAGTGGTCTACTGCAGGAAAGTTCTGCTGAATTGTCTGCCGGTGTTTGAATAATTTACATTAGCCAGTAGAAGACAAGTGAACTTCCATGTCAGACATGTTGCACACACAAGACAAAGATACAAGCAGAAATAAGTATGCAGTTGCTGACATAATTTCTATGTTTTTGATCCTGTAGTCAGACCATGCCCATTGTGGTAATGTTCCTTTGTTGCTTGACTCAGTCACTCACTCTCTGTTTCATGTCTCATTGAAATAACTACCAAAGTAGTTTCTCAGAGCCTGTCATCACTCTGTGCTCCCAAGCATTTACATTTTAACCTGGATGTGTTGAATTCAGTGACCTGATTTCTTTTTAGACTTGCACTTTTTTCATATGACTGTTTTTTACAAGAGACCCACACCATGAAATGCCCCAATCCCATCTCTCCAGCAGTGGGCTTCATGGCCCGAGTAAGAGCTAAAGATAGTTCAAAAGTTGTTTATATACCTAATGGTAATATATAATACCAATACTGCAATTGGATGTGCAGTATGGAAGTATCTGTGTTCCCAGCTCCCACCTAAAACCACAGATGATGAAATGGAAGAATAAAGCTTGAACTTGTGTCTGCACAACATGCAGTCCCTATGTTGGCTGGATACAGATCAGAGAGGATTTCTTTCCTCCTGTGTGGACCAAGTTACAGCGTGTGCCTTTCAGCGCGTTAACTGTGATTTTGCTGATTGCAAAGACCAACTGGAGGTGTTGGCTGGCCACTTCAATGAGACAATGACTCCCTCGTTTCACATCTACACTGTAGTGCAGGCTGTAACCACTAACCACACCAATGATCTGAGGCTACCCAGAGAGAAACTGCCACAAGAGATTGCTCTGCAAGGAGGAAAATCTCCTTCCAGGTCTTCTGGACAGGAGGAATTACCGCTCCTGTACAGTCACCACTGAGATGCCACTTGTGCAGGCTGGTGTAGGAAGGAAGTTGTGTCCTAATCACACATCCTCTCTATGGTCAGATAGTAATCAGTGAGATAATCAAGCACGTTTAAATCATTTTGCTTTTAGTAAGGTTTAAATGTTTCGGGCACTTAAATTTCACAGCAGAAGAGGTGCACTGTGACCCCTTTAGAGCGTTGAGCGTAACCATTAATTTCTGCGTGGATTTGGAGGGAAAGGCAATGCACACTGCTGTGGTGTGCCAAGCAGATGACAGGGAGAGTAGTTGCTGACACAGAATCCTCTGCTGTGCACAGCTAACATATCTGTCTGAATTCATATTGCAGCAGATAGGTAACCTTTCACTTCCCTTCTAAGACTGGGCAGCTGCTGTTATCATTTGATTTCTAGGTCTTTATGCGTGCAGTCACTGGTGGTTAGGGCTTTGGTAATATTGATTTTTCCACTGTGATTTTAGAGGTGGTTAAAAAAAAAAAAAAAAAAAA
>VZTA01001276.1:121362-209543 GCA_013398855.1 Mohoua ochrocephala
AAAAAAAAAAGTAAAAAAAAGAAACCTAGGAAGTAACAGGCAGCACATTGCTGAATGTTTCCTCACAGGAGCAACAAATTGGCAACCGCAGTTGATGAATATTGTGCTACACAGAGAATGCAAGCACGTGCTTACATCCATTCCTGAGGGATGATGGGTTTGTTTCCATAAATATCATCTAGCCTGCACAAAGACAGGAACTTGCTAATGCTGTGGGGCAAGTATGTTAGAGAATCAAGCAGCACAGCTAAATCTACTGAAATCAATATGATCAATATGAGACAGCCTGGAGAGTGAAGAACGGTGGATGGTTAGCCCAGTTACCCGGGTATAACTGTCCTGGCGACGCCGGGAGCACAAAGGGACAGGTCAGTTATGTAGGCATTCTGGCACTGATTTGAACTTCAGCACTGGGTGGTGGGTTGACCCTGGGAGGATGCCAGGTGTCCACCAAAGCTGTTCTATCACTCCCCTCCTCAAATGGGCAGGGGAGGATAATATAGTGAAAGGCTCATGAATTGAGATAAGGGCAGGGAGAGAGCACTCACTGATTGCTTAACCTGGGCATCTCTAGAGCTGTTATATTCTCTCATATGTTCTTCTTCTTCTCTCCTTTATCTGTGAAGGTTTCTTTATCTGTGAAGCTCTTGCGAAGGTTTTTCTCCCCCCTTCTTAACTATGTGATCCCAGAGGCTCTGCCACCATCACTGATAGACTTGGCCTTGACCAGCAGTGCATCTGTCTTGGAGCTTCTGGCATTGGGTCTGTGGGACACTGGGGAAGCTGTAGCATCTCCCACCCACCTCTACCAAAACACTGTTGCACAAACCCAATATTCTTTGGAAAACCAGAAACTTGTTTATAGCTCTTAGCCTTGCCAAGGAAACCTCTTCATCTGCAGCAAGACTTTTTAACAGGTCTCTCAGTGTATGTTCCTTACCCAGTGCAAAGCTGTGCTAGATAGTTCAGGTGGCAGATGCAGCAGAGCCCCCAAAGGATCTATTCGTCTTGCTCCAAGTCAGACTACTTTTGGTACCTGCCCAGGCACCTTGCTCATCTCTTCATGGCATTGTCCCTGCTTGTTGCAGGGGGATTGGAAAACGTGACCTTTGAAGGCCCCTTCCAAACTAAACTATTCCATGATTCTATAATTACGCGATTGTGTTGTGTGGCACAAACATGTTCTTTTCTGAGGGGTAAAGGCATATGTGTCTGTGAGGCCACACTTAAGAAAGCTGGCAACTGATAGCTACCCATGGTCCTTGCTCCCCAGGATGTTTTGGTTGCCTCCACTGTTGAGATTTTGAAAAGTGAAGTAGTATTAACCACGTCCTGCTTCACTACATCTTCCTCCCACTTTCTTGGCTAGGCTTGACAGGCATCTAAATTTGCACTGGTCTATCACTCATCCCTGGTGGGCTCTCACTACTCTGAAGCTTTAGTGCCTATTCCAGGAATCACCACCTAAATGCTGACTGGGACACCCTCACCCTCAGGATCTGCTGCTGCTCCCCATTGCTGCTCTCCGTGGTCTCACACAAAGTCTTGGTTCTATCTGCTTCCTCCTACAAAGATGACCATCTGACAGATATGTTTCTTCCTCTCTCTCTCAAAATATTCTTTCTGTCCATGTTCAACTGACCTCACCAGTCTGTGTTTGGAGTCAGGATCACAACTCAGCTGGTAATATTTGGGACAGCAGTCTTGTTCTTTCATTACTTCACAGGCACAATACTCCTTTTGCCATTTCCAAGCTCAGTTTCTCCTGAAACACCTCTGACCATTGCTACCTGAAATGCTGAAGTGAAACCTGGTCCAGCTAGTCATTTCCTTCTACCTGCGGTCACTTGTAGGGGCAGAGGTACTTCTCCTCTGCACCTTTTGTCCTTTTGTCTCAAGCATATCTGCTGCCTGGCCAATCCAGAGCACCAGGACTAAGTGTTCTGACTCTCAAGGCACACACCACAAGAACCATTTACCAGACGACCTTAGTATCAAATATACAAAACCAGAATCCAAAAGTGTAATTGGCTTCTCAAAGCAGTGTTGGTTACATGAGGTTTGTGTAATCTGCTCCTTGACTTCTCAACATTAGTGTGCAGGCACAGGGTCAACACGCCCACGACTAACCACTGCACTGCATTTAACATTGCAGCACTGATTCTTCAGCCCCTCCTGAACCAGGGAAGGCCTCACACTAGTGGAGGTGTTTAGACCTCTGACTACTTAATGCATGGATAACCTCAAAGGTGTTTTTTAGCCTGGCTTTAAGAGATAGTTGGGCCAACGTGTCAGCTGCCACAGACACCTTTTCCTGAGCTCTGGCACCTGCCTTTCTCTCCTTGTGACTGTCTTAGCTTGGCAAAACAACAGAAAAGCGTTCATTCTCTTTCTTTGTTGTTTTATGCTGTGTTTTGTTGGTTTGTTTGTTTTTTGGATTTGTTTGGGGTTTTTTTAAGTGAGGAATTTCCCCCCTGTTTAGCAAACCAACTCTTTCAGGAATCAGGCAAAAGCCAACAAGAAGGGCCCAGACCTTGATCCTAAATACTGTTGGGTCCAGCTTAACTACCCCTCTGTGCTTGTGGAACAAGGGTTCTCGGTGAGAATTGTCACTCCCATCCACAACCAAGAAGGAAGGTCTCACCTACATAGGCGGAGTCTGTCCACACTGACCCACAGTGACAGGATACCCTAATCCTCACACTGATTGTGGAGGGAAAACAACGTCTTCCTGGCAGGACATGACGTGGGTCGCCCTGCTGCAGCTGGCATAGAGCAGCCCATCCTTCAGGAACACCCTTCAGCCTGTCAAACAGAAAGAGAATTCTGTTAGGCTGACATCGAGACTGGCATTCACTGCCAAGCCAGGTCTCTGAGGACATCTTCATCACCCAGCTCCAAAATGGGGTGTGTTCCTCACGTCCGAGCTCACACAGCAACCTGCCGTCAGCCTCCATTTTCCATTTTGACATATACAGGTGTTACATGATGCAAACTTTACTTAATGTCTTTTGTGAGGATGGAGGGAAAATCAGCTTCCCTGTCATCAGGGTTTCAGCCTTCATGGCTGGAAAAAATAAAGATATCATGCCACTTCCCACAGTAAATGTAGGACAGCAGGACCAGAGGAGATTGTTCTCCTTCAGATGCTGCCAGACCTGTCTGACCAACCTGATCCACACCACCTCTGGCTTTAGGCTGGCTCGTATCCTTGTCAAAGAATCCTTGCTGTTAATACTTCAGTGGGGCTAAAAACAGGCAAGCAGCTTTTACTAATATGGGATTTTTGCTGCACTTTTCCCAGGGATCTTATGCGATGAACACCATGCTTCAGCTGTGCTAGAGAAAGGGATGGACTCCTACCTGTGGAGCTCAGCCAGAAGGTTCCTGGACATCCTTGAGTGATAATTTTGTGGTTTCTTAAAGAATTTAATACAAACAAATACAACAAAAGAGCTTGCACTGTGATGCCTCACTTAATTGTATTACTGAAGAGAAGCTATGAAAGAAGCTACACTGTAATTTCTAGATTCGTGTCCTCTGCTGCTCAGATGCTATTGCCTGATAACCATGAGCTACACCTCAGAATTCTGAAGTTACCTCAGCTCTACAGAAGTGGAACCAATGGCAGAATTAATGACTCAAAACCCAAATTCTTGTTAAGGTATGGTATTGCAACAGTAATTTGTAATTTTCTCATCATCTGAACCAGCTGCAAATTTTCAGTTCTCAGGCAGACATTTCTTAGTGCAAGAGGCTGGTAAGAGTGCAAGAGGGTGACAGAGAGGCCATGCCAGCAGCTGGAGAGAAGCCCTTGAGCACATAATGAAGCTTTTAAATGTAGTCACTTTGCCTGGTTAAGCGAAATGGAAGGGGAATGTGAGACTGGTCCAGTGTGAGGCAAAAGGTGTGTGGGAAGAGTCAGTATTTTGCAGTTCTCCCTGAAGGCTTTTTTATGACTTAGAAGTAACTTTTCTTTACACTAATTTTCCTTTTCCATCACTGCTGAGTGCAAAGACTGTAAAAGGCAAGACAGAGTGTTAGACTGAAAGATTTTTAGAAGCAACAGGAGATTTGTGGTTAAAATTTATTTTGAGCTTCTGCTGAGGAAGATGCTTCTGTACTGAAGGTAGCACAAGGTTTTATTCTTAAAAGCTCTCCTCTGATTATAAGTTAATTTAAAAGCTGCTGTTTGAATAAAGAAGAAAGAAACTGCTAGAATTCAATTTACTATAACCCATGAACTAAGGGTGCTTTTTTTTGGAGAGGGCTTAGGAGAATTTTTAATGAAGTTAAAATCTTATTATTCTAATAATTGGAAAATACTAGAATCATTGGAAAATACTAGACTTGTGTCTTTTAATAGTCATACACACAGAGCTTTCTGACTGCTTACAACTTTATCTTGTTGTATCTGAGGCAACAACATCCTACTCTAAAAGTCTTTCATCTTCTCTCTTTCTGCACTCCTGCAAGGCCCAGGGTGGTTTTCAGTCTGTGTTAGAGTACTGTAGCATCCAACTCACAGTGAGCCTTTGAAGCTGCTGTTGACAGCAGCTTCTTCATGGGCCAGTTGCCAGCCTGCTCTCTCAAGAAGGAACTCTTCTGTTCCCTACACCACTCCAGTGCTCTGAACCTCAGACTAGAGTTTGAAGCACAGCCCCTGCACTAGGACACTTAAGCACATCTCTGAGATGCCTGATTCTGCCTCACGGCCCCTCCTGGAAGTTTAACCTCTCAGTCTGCCTGCTTCCAGCATCTCTTCCCACTACACAACAGCTTTAATGTACCACCACAAGTGCAGCCTTCCATTGTTGAACTCTTCGGAACTGTTCTTAAAGATAAAACCAAATCTGCTTGATTTGAAGGCAATCAAAGGGGTTTCTTCCAGGTCCCTGGAAGACCTGTAAATGTATTAGTGAGTCCTCCCACCCCCATGCAGAAATATGTTGAACTGTCTTTACTCCCATCGAGGGCCTGTTGTCTCTTTCTCCCCTCCGACTTGCTCCAACAGCTCAGACCAACACCACAGTGGGTTCTGTTTCCTTCTAAGCAATAGCGTTGCCACGTCCTCAGATCCCATTCAGTCACGGGATTTTTAAAGTAACCATCTTGTGGTTACCTGTGCTGTGCTTAGAGTGGCGGAGTTCCCAGTCTGACAGGTTCAGGGCTAATGAAAGCAGAGGGCTTTTCTGGGATCAGAGGTTTCCACCTTTTCACAAACCATGAAACTAATGGGAAAGGAGAATAGCCCAACTTCTTGCTAACATCACTGTGCAAATCTGGGAGTGAGGAATGTTCTGCACCACACAGCTGGAGTGTGCCTCATCATGCTCCAGTAGGACTTCAGTACTGTTCCCACACAGCTTCACCACTGACCGTTCCAGCCCCAAATGTACAGCAGAGGATCCTCCACTGTCCTTCATCCCCCTCCTTTCTGTGCCTGAGACTAGACCTAATTAGTGCTTCTGTAGTTTCATCTATTTGTACAGTTTTCTGCAGGTAGAGGCTGTAAGAGACATCAGTGTCCCTGCACTTATTCACTTCAGTAGGTTTAACACAACAATATTAAATTCCACTCCCCAGTGCAACCTTGCGCACAGAGAAGACACTGCCCCTTCCCAGGCAAGTGGTCAGTGGGGACTGTCCTCTCAGCACCTTGCACTGGTGGGCAATACCTGTGGCAAAGTGACAACATTTCTGTTTTCCCCAAAGTGTTGGCAAATTCGACACCCCATGAGACTTTTCTGCACTGCCACATCTTGAGATGAAGCCTTAAATTCTATTAAATATCATACTTACTAAAAATAAAGCACACAGTTCACTAAGAATCATTCCAAGTAACTGCGTGCCCCAGACTGGCAGCAAACAACAGACTGCTGTGCTTTTAGATTAAACCCTCAGGTTAAGAACAAAAACCAGGAGAGGAAAGGGGCAGCCATTCTCAAGAAAGAAGTCTGTCTTTAGCTATGTGATTAGCTTGTCACAGCTCAACTTCTGCTCTCCTACATTGCTGGAACCAAGGAGGGAGAAAATAAGCTCCAAGCAATTAGGTTTGCTTGATTTGAATGATCTCTTTTATCCTGCTGCCTGTTGAAAGTTTGCTTCAACTCCCTTCCCTAACCCCTCAAGGATGAGAGAATCAAGTAACTATAAAATGATTCATTAGCAGAATTTGACTCTACCATACAGAAAAAAAAGCAGGTAATCTGTGCAAAAAAACATTAGGGACAAGAAAACGTGTAGATGCTATTTATTGTAAAAGACCACACAACTGGACATTGTTCAGCTTGCTTCCCATGACAAACAGATCCTTTTATTATACAACAGCATGAGTCAGGATGCATCCATTTTTAAAAAATTCTAACTACATTGAGAGATGAGCAAATGAAAAAGAAAAAGGCTGTTCTGCAACATTTCCTGTTCCGTGATGCATGGGCAATTGGCCTATATTTGTGACCCCATTTTTCTTTCAGGTCTGTAGCTGTACTGCACAGCACTCCATCCTTTGATTCGAAGTCTGAAGGAGTGGGAATGGCCAATGCTGGGTACAGACTAAGTCTTGAATGAGGTGCCCGGCTCTCTAACCCGCATGCTTTCTAGCTTCCACATGGCTCTAAGCCTGAACCAGACCTTACACTCTGCTCTTCAGCAAAGGAAGACAGAGAAAGAGACGAACAGCCTCCTCCCCCCGGCACCTCTGTGAGTCGCGCTCAAGCCGGAGCTGCTCTGCAGAGCCAGAGCCCTAGGCGAGGTGGGGCTGCGGCGGTGAACGCGCTGTGCCGCAGGAAGGGAACCTCTGCGGCTCCGCTCCCACCATCAACACGGGAGAGGGGAGTCACTGCCCCTAAAAATCGTCTGTTTCACAGGCTCTTTACATGGCTGGTACTGCTACAGCTGCAGCGTTACGAGTTATTTCTGTGACACTAAAAACAGGGGGGCAGAGCTGTGAGAGCACGTAGTCTATGTGAGCTGCTATGGCCAATCTCTCAATCTTTTCCCAACAAACAGATTTTCTAGCTCATTCCCTACAGCACCAGCCAAAACTAAGGTCCACCTTCTATATTTTTGTTTACAAATGGGATTATGACTTCCTGGTTCGAAACCAGAGTGCTCCTCATGGTTAATCTCTAACATGATGGTTATTTCTTCAGAATTTTATATTTTTTTAACTCAAGTTAATCCTTGCATCTGCTTCTCCCTGCTCTAAACTGCCCGTCTTGGTATCTGCTTCACTATCAAGAACATGTCCACATGCCCCAGGGAAGGGAGAACAGCCTCAGTCATCCCTTATCAGTGCAAAGGGAATTTCCTGCACCAAGCCACAGCTCTCGTGTGGCTGCCAGCACTCTTACTGTGTCAATCAGTTTTACATAACTTGCTCTCTGCTACCACCCATTGCCTTCTCAGCTTCACTGTTCTTTGGGCTAGTCTCAATTCATGCTTGTGCTTGATTTAATTTTCTTTGTATGAACCGGATTGACTTGGGTTCTTTCCGAGTGGTACTTGGCACTGATATCTGCATATATATTTTTGCACTTCTCTGGGTTTCTTTGCATTTTTCCACAGCTTATCTTAACATATTTTGATATTTAATGCAAAAGCATGCATGCGAGGAATCAGTGCAGAAGAGCTCCTATGCATTATCATCACACTAGCATATCCTAATTTCGCTTCCCAGGCTAGATAAGACCTATAGTCCCAATGCATTCATTTCTTTGACTGGCACTTCCAACTCCTTCAAATTAAGTACCATCAAATTAGCACACATTTATTGAAACCAGAAACTCGTGAAAGTATTCATTAATTCTAACTTCTCTTTCATGGAAGAAGACCACGAGGATTCGTCCTCTTTTTCTCTGAGATCATCAGCACCTCCCCACATCTGTGACCGCACCTTAAAGGGACCTGCACTGCCAAAACCCTCTCAAAATTCAAACTTTCTTGTACTGTTAACAGTTTCTGTTCAGGCGCCTAAGTTCAAAATTCATTAGGGCTTAATTAACTTAGTCTTCTGAGTGAATGTAACTGACAAACACAGGTTTGCAGTGCTACAGTTAACAATAGCTGGTGTATGTGCGTGTTACTTTTTAATGACAGAGTCTATTACTTGAATCTGCATTTTATTCCTTAAGAATTATTTTAAATTTCATATTTCTCCCATGAATATGTGTTAAATTATGAAGTTTAAGTGTATGTAATTCTCACCTCCAGGATTGCTTTAGTCTCTGAAACCCAGAACTTATATTTTGTAATTTCATCTTGGCTTGCTTGGAATGCTTTGAACCACTTATCTTTCAATTTTATCAGCTTCCTTTTAATGAACAGAGCACAGACCTCTTACTTTGCATTTCAAAGGAGATGAAGAAAACATCAGCCAAGATGTCACCCACTTAACACCATAAAGGTGCTTTTCTTATAAAGGTTGCCAGAATGATTTTGTAAAACCCAATCTCTGTCAAAGGTTTCTAGGTAGCCAAGTATCACATTGATTTCAAGGAAATGTATGCTTCTAGATTTTGCCTAAATTCATCCCTAATTTATTCACAAGCCAGTATTACTTAGTTTTAATCATTTTATTTATGTTTAGAAAGAATTGGAAAGAATTTTCAGGGAGAGCAGACAGTGCTGTAAGGGGTAGGCACAGCCAGACACACTGCTGAGCCTGTCTGCCCACGACTGCCCCCCTTCCCTCTCTGCCCATGCTTGTTCCTTCAAACCACGATCCCCTCTCTTTCTCCCCTTTTGGTTCTGGCTCTTAATATCCCAGAATAGGATCTATGCACCCCCCAAATAGTCTTCTCCAACATCCCACCATCAGCCCATATCTCTGTAGGTCACTCAGCCCACAAGGTGACCCAGGGGCTTGCCTGGGGGCACCTCTCCTGAGATGGCCCAGGAAAGAGAACAGGGCAAGGGGTTTCATCTTCAAGAGTTCTGGTTCAGTATTGGGCTTCCCCTCGCCCTTGCTCCTCCGTGCTTGTAAGAGCTGAGCCTTAATCCCATAACCCAACATTCGCCAACGTAAAAAGCAGGTGGGCTGCACCATCACCTCTCCTCACATGCTTCCCAGCCATGTTTCAGCTCCTGGGTGGGCAGCACTCCCCGAGCAGGAGGCTCGTTGCCACTGCATGTTCTGAGGGGCTTGCTGATCTGAGTGGCTGCAGTGTGCTGAGCCTCACAGCCCCACACCTCAGGAGAGGAGCTGCTGGAGCACAGCAGCCCCTGCAGTGGCAGCTGCACCTGCACAAGTTACCTTGCTCCTTTGGCCTGCTTTCCATTTGTGGAGCTGAGCTTCGAATCACGTAACACAAACTACCAGAATTACATGTCTGAAACATGATGGGCACATCAGTTTAGAAGCAAGTCTGCCACAATCACCTAAGCCAAAAATGCGTCTGGAAACATTGCTGTGGCATGTGCCAGCCTTTACCCAACAGTTCCCCTTGCAGCATGCCCGGAAGGACACCTCAGCCAAAACAAACCATGTTGTGAGCACAAGGTGGAAACTTTTCCATTTCAGAGAACAAAAGGTGAAGCAGTTTCTTGCTATGAAAGTGCATGTGATACTTTTACAGGGGAACGGTGCAAATGACCTGATTTTACTACCTTGTATCTGTTGTGGTTTCCCTACAGCATAGAGAAATTGAAACAAAACACTTAAAGCTGTTAGGCAACTGAAAAACAACTTTTAGAAACCTTATGCCTTGTTTTTAAACTTAGATCCAAGTGTAAGGATCGGCTGTAGTTATCCACCCAGCACACTATTCAATTATGTTCTAAGTCCACATTTCCTAATAGATTTCTTCAAGGGCGTTAAGATTTAAATCCTTACAGTAGAGTGTATGTTAAATTACCATATTTGCAAATGTTGGCCTTTCTCCATGGGACAGTTAGCATGTACATAAACACCTGCGCCAATAAACTGCAGCAAAACTATTTCTACCCGCAAACAGGGTACTTTGCATGCACAGAGGCAGCCAGATGGAGTCTGTCTATCCACATAATAACTAGTTTTCCATAGAGGTCTGTTTCAGTAGAATCATGGAATAATCTAAGTTGAAAGGGCTTGGTGGAGGTCCAGCCTGCTACTCAAAGCAGACCTAACTTCAAAGCTAGATCAAGTGGCTCTGAGTCTGTCCATTTGACTTTTGAAAATTTCCAGTGATGGAGACTTCACAATCTCTCTGGCTATCTGCTCCAAGTCCTGGACCATTTTCATGATGATTCTTTAGACTTTATTTCATGTATGCAACTGGAATTTCTCTCACTGCAGTTTGTTGTCCTTTTACTGGGCACCTCTAGGAAGAGTACTGGTCTCTTTTCCACACGGTCCACTGTAAGCATGGATGTTCAGTTTAGCCACCCATCTTTACCTTCTCTTCTACAGGCAGAACAGCGCCAGCTCTTCATAGATCACATACCCCAGTTCCACCACCATCCTCTAAGCCCCTCTACTGGCTCTATTTTGTTGGCAGCTCTTGTACTGGGGGAGCCAAGCTGAGCACAACACTCCAGGTATTGGTCTCCCAAGGAAGGGAATAGAGGGGAAATAACCACTTCCCTCAGCCTGCACACTGACCCATGCTTCCAGGCTTTCAGTCTTCACAGCTGCCCCCAGGCCCTTTCTGCAAAGCTGCTTTTTATCCAGCTTATCTGTCCACAATTTGGTTACAGAGATGCTTTGAGAGATTTTGGCATCTAGCCTGTAGAGGATTTAGCTTCAGTAAGAATGAGATCACTTACAAATCTACCAAAACTGCACCTCTTGCAATTGAGTTCAATTTCTCTTGGCTCTGCCTTACAAGGAAAACATCAAACCAAAGGACCTGCCAAAAGAGATGCATCTGGCACCACAAAGTTCTGCAGTCATCCTTACAAGATTTAACTCCTGCAGCCTACACAACACCAAAACTAGAAGTTTGTTAGCTTTTTATCTACAAATACCCATGGATGCATTTTTTTTTTCCTGAAGAGATGGCTGGTCTTTGTCAATAGTATTTAACCAGTGAAAATGCCTATACCAGAAAGAAAACAAAGTAGTAAACCCCATCTTTACCATCATCTCCTAATCAAGTGTTGCAGTTGTCTATATATTGTCAAAACCATTTAAAGCTGATAGTGAAAGCATCACTTACAAGGAAATATTTTATGAGATGTGCTGTGGTTTCCCACTTAACTTAAAAAAAGGTGGAATGCAGTAATTTCACTACAAAAAAAAAAAAGGCAGGTATAATTTTTATAATCCATCCTTATTACAAGAGCCATATTAATGACATGAAACTGTCAGCCTAGTCTAGTCCTGGAATTTGTACTTCTGAAAAATCACACAATTTGTTAAAAAAATGACAACAAAACAGGGTACTTCTAACCAGACCTAGTTGATACAGAACTGCAGAGAGGAGCCATCAGTGCCCCTCTCAGACACTTGCTTCTCTGCTCACGGAAGTGTTCCCATCTTTTATGACAGGGCTCTGGTTGTTAATTCTAACACATCTGAGGTGGGGTGCTCAACTACATTGGTCCTTCAGGGAGAAGCCTAATGTGAAACATGGTTTGAAATATACAGTGAAACAAGCATTCAAGAGAGCTTAACTTGTCACTTATGTTTAAATACCTCTAACAACGGTAAACAAGACAAAATTTTGCTAATCAAGATTGTCGGTTTTTTTCCTTTGTTGAATCCCAAACCATCTGAGAGCTGCAAGATCCTTCAGGCTTAAAAGAATTCTCAGTTGTAGACTGGACTATAAAAAAAGCACTTTTCATTAAAACCCCTCGAATCCCACAGAGCTTCCTTAATTTATCTAAATGTTAAGATTTCTGGTTCAACAAGTCTCAAAACACAATTTAGCCAGCACAATAGCTTTATTTTACAATTTGAATTATTATACACAATTCAGTAAAAGCTCACAGGAGGAACAGCATGGAGACTTACCACTTTTTGGTATTTCCTTCAATTAGAGCCAAAGTGCAAGGTCTCCAATTAACTCCCAAGGTAAGAGAACAATATTTGGCTGTTAACACTTAAAATATCTAATTAGTTATTGAAAAGGCCACATCTTCAAATGCAATTAGAAATATTTTAATAAACTTTTGGTTTCTTTTGGTATGATAAATTGCCACATATCCTACAGCTAACAGATAACGGAACATCACGTTTTCCCAAGGCATGTAGGAAAGCAAACCACACTGCCTCTGCATTTTTCCGTACACCTTAAAAATGAATGCCAGAAAACAACTGTTCATGTGGAATTTTATTTCCTTCAGACATGCTGATGCTCTTCTTAAAACAAACAGAAAAAAATAAAAAAGGAAAAAAGAAAGGGGAAAAAAAGTCCAATCCAAACTTTTCCATACACAGTATCTTGAGGCACAGGTTCCCCTACTCTTAAATGAATTTTTTACACAGGCTATATCATATGTTACAACATTGTTTCTATTTGAAGTTATGGCACATTGACTTTTTGGGGTGAAAAAAAATTGTCCTCTGTGGTCAGCTGCTACAGTATGGCACAAAGTTAAAAGTTAACACCATGACTAAATCCTCTGATGCTTTTTTGCTGGCTATTTTTGGGGTGCACATAAATAAAAGGCACACTTTCTCTTGTCTCCTCTCAAGTCATTTATGTAATGTACAAGCCTAACTTCCCAGCACTGCTCCAGGCCTGCTGGCCCAGTGCAAAAAATATTTAGGTCTGTTTCCAGTGCTAGTAGCAGCTTTATATGCTTAACCAATGGCTTTAGTTTAGCATGCTACTTCCACTGCGGTGACTACTGATGACAGGCCAACAGTGTTCCTGAACAAGAAAATTACAAAGCTTAAAAAAAGAAAAAAAAGTTAAAATTAAATTATTTATATTCACTTACATGTCTATTTTCCAGATGTGTTCACAATGTTCAGAAAGTGCACATTTTGACATCTTATTTCAGTATTACAAATGTCCATGACCTATACATTATAGCAGCGCCACTTGCAACAGTATCATTAAAGAACTGTCAGCCTTTCCTGACTGACCCTGTTCTGCAAGAGAATCATGAAAAGACAAGAATTTGCTCTTAGCTAGAACTTAGTGTCCATAATGTCTTCAGTATGGTATTTTTAAATATTTGCATTTAACTTTGTACAGCAGTCAGAACCTGAAAAGCAGATTAGTAGTTGCACTTTTTGGCGCTCATTTTTACTTAAAATATTCTCAAGAATGAAAGTGATCTTACAGCACATGAAGAGCCCTCAATAATAAAAGCTCCACTAAGCATTACACACGGTTAAAAACTTAACAAAACCCCATAAGATTTAGTTACTGATTTGTGACTCCTTACAAAATTACTTTTCGTGATTTAACAACAGATAACATTGATGAAATTATCATATATAAAAACAGCTTAGGTCTTAACATCAATGGTCTGACAAACATATTTAAACAAGAATATTCTGAGTTAAGACTAGTGCTAAATTTAGCTCCTAAATATAGCTAAATTTAGATTTAAGAGTTTAGATACTCTCAATTTAATATGCCTTTAAAAAAGGTAAAGTCCAACTTTCAGAAGAGTCTGTAAAACAGCAGTTTCAAGTAAGTCTGGAGGAATTAGGTATTGTGGCTAGAGTTACCATAAATACGTACTGCATGCTGACTTGACAAGATTGTGTTAAAAGAAGTGTGAGTTGAACCACTACCTTTGAAGGTTCTTGCTTTGGTTATCTTTAAAAAAAATCTGACTGTTAAAATAACAGTGCAAGTTCACTATAAAGCCACATGCCTCTTTCTCGATGTTCTCTTATCAACTGGTTTTTATTACGTCCACTGCCAGCAATGGACATTCTGCTTGGAAAATCCACCTCCTGCTGTGAAAGGTTTGGCTGAACCAAATGAAGAAAGTAATTCTGATATCAGACTCAAATGGGAACACACTATTTCATTTAGTTCTTGTTAAGAATATTTAAAAACCTTCTTCACCTACAGTCTTTTTGAAACACAAGGCACAAATAGGGAGTGGACATTCCAGCAAAAGGTGATTGTCTGAAATTAATAGTCCACAGCAGTCTTCTAGTCCAGCACAATGAAAGGTCTTGGCTGTCCAATTCTATGCCACGTCTTCTAGATAATCTGCAACGCCGCTTAACTGAGAAATGGTAAGGTCTTGTGTGATGCTTTCGAGCTAGAAAATAAATAAAATTGCAAACTCAGAAATCACAAAAACAGTAAGTATTATGCCACGTATTCCTTCATATGCTTTCATATACCTTTTGGCCTCAAGCTTTCAGTGAGATTACACAATCGTTTAGGAGGTACTCAGACAGATCTTGAGATACTGGGGTAAACCTTCATATGCTGGGCACTGAACCAGTTTCAAATACTTTTTACACACCTAGAAAGGCACAGTGAATTGTACTACTGAACAACTGTTGCAGGGTTTTTGTTTTGTTGGGATTTTTAAAATCAGTATAGCATCTAACTTAGCAAGGATACTACGTGTAAAACACAGAACATAACAAATAATACAACCTTAACATATAACCTAGGAACTTAGGATAATGGCACATTACTTCACAGAGGATTGGAAACAAAGTCAAGACAAGATCAGAAGAATATAAAGAACAACAATTTTAAAATAATCATACTTTATCACTGGCATTTGACCCTTCTGTTCCCACAGAAAGTTCGTCTATTTCTTCACCGATACTGATGTCGCTTTTTTCTGAGCGATGACTTGTACTAAGAAGAAAAAAAAACCATAAGCACAGAAATAAGACTTCCTTATCAAACATTTCACTTCCTAGCAAGTTAGATGTGAAGTTACTTAAAATCTCATAACAACTAAGGGCTTTCTACCGATACGAAGCCATAATAAATACTGAGAAATACTTAAGCCTTGATCGTGCAGTTTACAACACCAATACCTCCACATGATAAGCATGAGGTTGTTAAATATTTATTACTGACTACTCATGATGCTTTATTTCCCAGTTTTTATTATAACTGCATTAATTGCTAAAACATTACCAAGTGCACGGTTCAGAAAAAAACCCAAACCTCAAACCCCTTCCACAAAAAAACATAGTATCCTCCTGGAGTTAGCAGTAGGTTTTTAAGGAACTCATTATCCCTACACAAAAGGATCTGGCTTGGTTGTTTTTTTAACTTGTAAGTAAATCTATTAAGATAGCAAACTGAAGCTTAAAGGAGTTCACAAATGCTGACAGATTCCAGTGACAGTGACTGTCTGACATAGTATGAAATAATTTAAATATGCTAGTGGATATGCTTACAGTGCATAAAATACTATCCTACCGAGGTATCATCCTTCTCTTACCTGTTGAAGTCATCAGCATATTCATCATCATCTCCATTTCCTAAATAAGGTTTAGAAGCTATTAATCAAACAAGTTTTCTCTTCAGGAAACACAAAAAACCCCCATCTATTCCTCCACCAAAATACATGGTTTGATGACCAGAAAAAGTGGGAGTAGATTAAATTATTTATGTAGATTAGAAGGATGAGTTATCTTTGTCATTAATTAATCTCATTAACATAAACAGTTTCAAAACTGAACATACGTTTTCAGGACGTTAGCTGCATTGCTGAATACCAAACTTAAATACTTGGCAGGTATATTTTGAGAGAATTCTTCCATCACACCTTCTTCATATTGCACCAAAAGCAAGGCAACTTTCAAAGGTGTGGAGGGCAAACGAACATGCCACTGACATGCAACATAGTTATCAGGCTATCTTTTACCAAAAATACAAACCTGCTCTTTTTGTAGAAACCTCAAGAACAAAATTCATCACTTGATATTAGTAAATGCATGTACAGAATGAATCAAATTTTCACTCCATGTGTAAAATATTAATCCATAAGACACCAGTTTTCACTTTTCTGTATTTCTTTAGATCACATCTTGCTCTTCACTACATTAAGCTTCACAATCTATGTTAACTAGAATGACATAAGTAAAAGCTGAAGATTTTAGTTCAATATGTGTATTTGAGTTTCTCAGATTCCTTTAAGAAACTGGGCCAGAATTTATTAGTTCTGGCCAACCAAAAATATCAGAGCTTCCTCATATTTAGCAGTTACTTGCCTAATTCTAGCGATCCCAGCTTTGCATTCACCAACCGCAGGTCTTTCAAAACAGAGTTTCTATCCAAATCTGTAAACAAAAGCATTTATATAAGAAATCGGACTTGTGACTCTTCAGTGAGATCTCATTTACACACACCAACCAAACCTTTATAACAATTATTATTTTATAACAACCTTATGTACTTATATAGTATAGTATGGCAATATCATATTAAATTTTCAGAGCTGAACTCTGATAACATTCAAAAACTTGAGGAGTAAGCAGGGATAATATCCCACTGCTCAGGGATTTACAACATGAAAGCAAATACCTCTAAAGAACTGCTACAAATAATTTAAGAGAATACAAAGGAGTAAGTCAATTTCAGTTTAAAACTGAGCAGTAAAATTACATACTCTTTTATACACACTGCTTTATATACACCCACACAAAAAAGGGATGTAGATAAGTATTTCATGCTCCAAAGCATAAAATGCCCCAGGGGTAGCACAATATATCCAAACCAGTATGCCATCACTCACTAGCAAAGCACTATTGTAAAGCACATTACAACCAGAAGGGGGACACGTACTCTATCATTTTTCCATCTGAACGTGTAGCTCATTCATTTCAGTACAGAAATACCTTCTACAATCATCAGAACACAAAAACATGTGAAAACTTACTATCAGACTCCTTTAGCAAAGGTGCACCAGTCAGGGAGCTTAGCCCACTTTTTAGAGGCGGTGCATCAGAAAGGGATGCTAGACCTCCTGCTTTATTAGCCTCAGTTTTCCTGTAAAAAACCAAATAAATAAGTACTCCACAGAGCCGTAAAATATGCATAATTACTTTCTTTTCTGTTATTAAATTGTCATAAAACTAGAAAAGCAATATTACAGCAAAAAAGAGCAAGGGAAAAGGACTGCTCACTCTGCAACCTTAAAAGCAGTAGGCAGTTCACTGGCACAAGTGTCAACCACAACATTCACTGTGAAAGCCACTTTCTCACCCATGCAAAGACTTCCGCCTGTCTTCTCCCACAGACAGAGCACCTTCATCAGCATCACTATTTATGTCTAGGGACCTTTCATCATCCCCACATGTAAATGCAGCCAAAAGAAGAAAGATTCAGATATAAATCAATATTTTAGTTTGTTTTACATCTAAAAGAGATTACATCTGATGAAGCTATTAGTTCTAAGAGCAGTCCGGTTCACAGAACAAAAACCTCTCGGTTACAGGAAGATAGAACTCATTACATGTTAAAAGTTCATTTGGCTACTACCTAGTTCAAATTCCACTTCCAAGTAAAGGATGAAGAAACACAAATTAAAAGAGACCAAGATTTTCACATTTAATATTGCCAGAACTGTTGACTATTTTGATTTCATTCCTATTAAAAATGGACATCATTTGAATCATTCATTATATCTAGCTCACCAAAATATCACGTGTAACATCACACATTAAAATGAATCAAAATTTCGAACAATGGGTCAGAGACCTAGAGATAATGAGTGCCTGGATGATCTCTCACACTGTCATTAGCAACTGCTTGCTCCTTTTCTCTCCACTGAAACCATCTTAAAGGAACGGGAAAGATTTCCATAAGGAAATTACCTTTTTGCAAAGAAAGCAGTGCTGGCAGCTGTCCTATTTACTTACCCCTTGGGACTTGAGTACACCAGCACAACATACCACAAGGGGGACTCCACCTGAAGAATATGGGGTTTTTTGCCCTCTAGAAGAGTTGTCAGGAAGGTAAAAATGAACGATTCAGCACACACAGCTCAGCTACAAATAGATTCTAGCTCATTTGTTATTAACATATTCAGCAAACCTTATTATGGGATGTTACTATAGCAGCAGCATCACAGTAACATTATGTGCTACAAAATACTAAGTGGTGGACTGTGACTCTACTACAGACACACATCATCTGGAAGTATTTTTTTCTGTAGGGAGTTTCTCTACTAGGAAAAAAATCCTTACTTTACTAAATAATTAGAGTCTCTTTCTTGGATGGTCTTTTAAAAGAAATCTAGTTTACCCAATTTCAAAGTAAATTTCCCTTCTTGTCATACGAAAGTGCTCAAACAATAAGAAATTAGTAAATATTATTATTATGCAGAACTTTTTACAGACTTTTCTAATTTTCCCAACTTATCCTTTAGACTACCTGCTACAATGGTTACTTTGGTAAAGGCTAGTCAAATGAGCTCTTGAGTAAGGAGTAAGTGCACTCAGATGCAGTTTTAATCTTGATATTAACAATAAGAAAAGGAGAAAAGAAATATCATAGTAGAGTTATTTGTAACACACAATATTTTCCAGAGTACAATCACTGCTCTTCGAGAAAAAAAACCTACTACTAAAAACATCCAACTACTCCAACTAAAAACATCCAACAAAAGCTGTATTATAAATAATCTTTCACAAGGAACCCATAAATTTACTAAGGAGAGACCTAGTTTCCCTGGCATGATTACTTGGTGCTCTACCAGAAGGATCCTATTCTAAGACTAAGCATCTACTGCAGCAGTAATACAAAAAAGCTTATGCTGCTCTGCCCACTATCAGCATAGCTGGGGGGAAAAGCCAACTGCCAAACTGACTTACAAATGATTCTGCAACCTCTTCTTAAGGTCTGCTAAGCTGGAGCAATTCTCTGATTACTTGAGCACAGCAAAAGAACACCATGAAGTGATCCTGCAGCATTTCTCAATATAGTGGTATCTAAGCTAAGCTTCAAGATAACTCAACGTACATAACACAAAGAGAGGTTTTTCAGTTTTATAACAAAGCTGCTGCACAGTTCAGTCACTAGTCACATCAGTTTCAAATGGCATTTATCATTCATCGGACTCCACAGATGAACAATAAAAAACGTGCTTTGGATGCATCTGCAAAATTGACATATGCAGAAGTCACTGAAAACACAGAACAGCACACAAAAGGTGTTGCAATGTGAAAAGGAAACCCTCAGCTGTAAGAACACTTTCCTTATCATTACAGTCTATGGAGCCAGTTTCAAGTGGGTTTTGTATTCCTTACAAAGCTGTACAGGCATTTAATGCACTATCCCTGTCACTGTCCACTTCCTTTAGTACAGATCACCACTGCAGCTCTGTTGCAAGAAGAAATGCTGATGTCTGTGCCTCATACATGTTCATTCCACCAAAGAAACAGGCTGGGGACATTAGATACCCTAACTGATGCACCTTAAAGTGACACAGGTTTTTCCACTCAGAGTACATCCAAGAGATCCCAGAGGACACTGCGCATAGAATAGAATAGAATCACGGAATAGAACACAATCAGAGAAATGAATATTTCAGAAACAAAATCTTACAGATCTAAACACAAATGCAAATAATCAAATAACAAGTAGCTCTCAAAGGTCTGCAAGCATACAGAAGACAAAATAAACTACGTATTAAGTAGAACATCCACGTTACCTACCAGCTGTAAGTTCTTTCTGGTTTGGGTATAGGGTCATCGAAGAAAGAATCTCCCTCTGCATCATCTTCATCCACAACTGGATCACTTTTTTCTTTGGTATTCAAGTCTTTGTTTTCTAGTTGAGGATCTAGTTTTGTTTCATTAGGCAGAAAATGAATACTTCTTTTGCTTGCTTCCCCTGATGAGACACTTGTATCACTCTGAGTGTTTTCAGCAGCCTTGAAAGATAAAGAATGGAATAAGTATTCATGTCACATAACGCTCTAAGTGTATATATAAATGCACAACACATAACATACACCTAGCACCACTTTTTAAAGTATTACCTCAAATTCCTGAGACGTACTAGTAAGTTTATTAGTATCATCAAGAATCACACCAGAAAAAAGTTGTTTTATCACTTTAGAAACTGTTCTTTATTGTTGCTGCCATTAAATCTTTTGTTCCATCCTGTGTATTGCTATGCTATCTACATCACTTCTATTATAAAAGCAAACCATTAAAAAATATCTTGGTTATCAAAAAAAGAAATCTACAGACAGACTGATTCTTATGCTTTATTCATGTTATTTCGCAACATGTCTACAAACAAAGGTTCTTAGTTATAGTCATTGCCTTCAAAGGAAATCAATTTAAACCCATGAAAATTACTCTAAGTTCCATATTAAATGGTAATCTCTGCAATATAGTATTAGGTTTTAAAGTAATAAGCATAAGAAAACTGCAGTTACTGACACAGTCTCTCTTCAAATACTAAAAGCAAAAATGACAATAGAGAGACTTTAAAAGTACATCACTTTCAGTCTTTTTCTCATGCTCGTGGCTCAGACCTACAGTCTAGAATGCAAGGACAATTCCATGCGCAACCTTTAGCACCAAGTCCTACAACTCAAGCTGTAACTTAGCATGGCTTTGTGGCCCAAAGAACAATATTCTAATTTACCGAGATAATCAAGATGCTGTGAAAGAAAAATGTTTTTACATTATTACCTAGCAAGGAGTACTGCTATTTTTATTTTCTCCTAGACTTATTAAAATTAAGCCAGTAAAAGATTTATTACATTAGCTTCCTTTCTACAAACTAATAGCAGCACAGTTTTGAAACAAAACAGAAAGTATTATTTAATCCAGACAGCAAATATGTATGTAGGTTGTACTGTCCGAAGTATTTTTTTATCAGTCATTAACTTTCATTCGGAAGGCTAAAGCAAAATTTTTAAACTAAAGGCCATGAAAGTTAAAATTACCTTGGTAGGTCTTTTTCACACCAAGGTTATTTTATCTCAGTCACCGAATAACATTCAATCGCTGGCAGTAGCTCAGTTTTTCTAGGGCAGGAAAAAGTACTTAAACCCATAAGTAGTAGTAATAAAAATATTTTAATTTCCTATCCTAGAGGAACAGAATTGTTTTTGAAAATTAAGAGCTTAATGATAACCTGACTACAATAAAAGGGAAGCTACAGCTACTTTTCTGTTCTGGGCCCTGAGGGAACAAACTGGTACCATGCCAAAGCATAAGCACAACAGGTCGCCTTTGCTGGAATCATATATGAAAGTTTTGCTGAAGTGGAACAAATATTTTCAAATTGTAGATCATTTGAGTGAATGCTCTCGTATCTGCAGTTTCATGGGAGTTCTCTCTTTTACTCATCTCCTCATGTATGTTACGAAGCTTTTCATTATCTATAATCTTACCTTATTTGGTATAGAGTGTGCACTTGACCGTCCATCAGATGATTTTGATGTGGGGCACTGGCTGTCACTTAGAACTGGAGCCACCTAAGAAGTTTCAAATAAGCATTTATTAAAAAATATATTTAATTTTGTAATAACTGCCACTGGTGAGGTCGCATCTCAACTACTGTGTTCAGTTTTGGGCCCCTCACACTAGAAAAGATACTGAGGTACTGGAGCATGTCCAGAGAAGGGCAACAAGGCTCATGAAGGAGATGGAAAACATGTCCTAAGAGGAAAGGTTCAGGGAGCTGGTCTAAACAAGAGGAGGCTCAAGGGGGCTGTAGTGAGGTGGGGACCAGTATCTTCTACTGTGCCTGCAGTGAGAGGTCCAGAGGAAATGGCCTTAAGACGAGACAGAGGAGATTCAGATTAGATATTAGAAAAAAAAAATGTTTCACTGTTACGGTGGTCAGGCATTGGAATAGGTTGCCCAGAGGGGTGGTGGAGTCACCATCCTTGGAGGTGTTCAAGAAGCATGTGGATCTGGTGCTGGGTGCTGTGGGTTAGGGGTTACAGTGATGGTGCTATGCTGATGCTTGGACTGAATGATCTTGAAAGTCTCTTTCAATCTCAATGATTCTCTGATCCTATGATAATCGCATCCAACAAGAAACAATCCTCACTCGCACAGTATGCAAACCCTGACACCTTGTGTGGGAAGACAGCTGAGGGTAGAACTAGAGAAAACTGGGAAGTTATAGTCACACACAGTATGGAAATCACAGGATGAAAGGCAGCTGCTACTTCCTGGATGGAATGTAGCTGGCATGCACGAAATATATTCCATGATGATTCCACACACCAGGCAGCCTGCATCCCTAAGCACACACTAAGAGGGATGAAACAGAGGGTGGAGCAGAGTGAAGACACTGCAGCCAGGCTCTGCTGTAATCCTTGCAAGGACAACAACTTGATGGTACCATGTAACTGGCAAACCACGGAGCAGCTGTCAGCCAAGGCAGATGGAGACCTCGACTTGCTGCTGTGAACCAGCAACTGTGGTGAACTCACTCTACTCAGATGAACTTAGCATTACAATCAGATCATTCTGAAACAACGCACACCTCCATCCCAAAGTTACCCACCTCCAAGGTACAACCACCCCTCACTGAGCATGCGCTCTGTATTTTACTGACTGTATCTTAAAGAGTGAAGAAAGAGAATTTTACACCATTCATTAACACAAGCGTGTATGACTACAGTCACTCAAGCTCCAACTAAATGTAAAGAAATAGTATAAAAGTAAGTTAAGAACAGGGAGAAGTTATGGAAGATTCCATCATAACTTCTGGGATCAGCTGACGAGCTGAACCTGTCTTCTGCCCTATTGGGATGCCCTTTGGGTAAGGACCATATTCGATGCATGCTGAGCGATTACCTTGAGCTAGCTTGTGCTGGTGGTTAGAGCTTGTCTGTATATTGCTTTAAATACATTTTTTCAGTCTGTTATTATCACTGGCTATCTTCACACCTCAGCCTGTTACTATTTTCTCTTATCAGTGTGATTATTAATCAAGTGTGTTACTCCGTAAACTGTTCACCGCGAGTCCTTCCTATCGGTTGCCAGCAGCAGAGAACATACTCGGCTAAAAATGAGGAGATCCAGGAGGGGCTCTCCCTTTCTAAATTGTACTAAGGGATTTGACTCCAATACAGTGCTGACACGTGTCCCTCAGCAAGTCAGCCGAACACCCTCCAATACAGTGGACTGCTCAATGGAGTCCCCATTATACAGACCGGCTGGGCACAAGGGTCTTGGCTTTCCTGGGGCTTTCCTTAAGTGATCAAACACAAAGGGCCCTTTCATGTGACACAAAATTGCTATATTAAGAAGTCTGTGATGACTGCTTCTGAATTTAAGCTTTCTTTGGGACACTGAATGCATCCTGGGTGTAGAGAACTTTCTTTTAAGTCACAATCAAATGCTATTGGTTGGGTTTAATTCCTTTAGTCAGCATATTAATTATCTATTCCATTCAAATACTACTGCCATTGCCTTCAAGTAGTTCAATACTTTGATATATTTAATTTCAAGTATATATGTTTTCAGAAGAGCTTTAAAGCTTTTGACAAAACTCATTTGAGTCTTTTCAGGTCATATTAAAATTAGGAGTATGCCAAGGAAAACAGATACAGATAACAGTGTTATTAAACCACACCAGAAATTAGAAAATAAGTGACACAGTGTGTTGCGCCATTTATCTAGATTCACTCTGTGCTACTGTGTTGTAGCAGAATATTAATAAAGAGCCCTAGGGTGGTATTAAAAGTAATAGTCATAAAGTTTATCTCTTATCTCTCTGATAAGTTGAAGGCATAGTATAATAAAGACCTGAAATACTATAATAGTACAACAATAGCCAAGTGTTCGTAAGTTCAGTTTAATTTTCATCACTGAAAATAAAATGAATAAAGAATGATAAAGAAAGAAATTACAAGTTAATATTACTTACTTCTCCACCACCTGAAATTTTTTTCTGCTGACACTTCCTAACAACCTCCAACAACAGGGGACCACCCACAGTACCTTCTGCTTCTGTAATTCCCAAATCTCGAGCTAAGTTTTCTCGACCATCAAGGCCATTTAGCTGGGGGACAATAGAAAAAAAGAATCACAACAAAGAAATAACTGTCAGAACACAAAAGATATATTTTGTAATATAAAAAAGTCTTATTTAACACGACTCTATTTTGACTAAACGGTGATTATTTACAACTTCTTGTTGTTTGCAGACTAAAGTAATAAAATCATAGAATCACTCAGGTTGAAAAAGACCCTTAAGATCATCAAGTCCACCACTACACCGTGTCCCTAAGAGCCACATCTACACCTCTTTTAGATACCACCTATTGCATCATTTACCTGATCTGTACCTGAACTTGTCACAGATCATGCAAAAGTTGTTTTAAATATGCAAGAAGCTATCATTAGCATGTTTTGGGATTTAAGAATTTATATGGCCAAGTTACTTTAGCCTATCACATTTAAAAGTGGATCCAAGGACACCCAGCCACTGGTTCCAGCAAATTCATGGATGATGGGGAGTTGCCATTCCTGTGCATATAGCACTACACTTACATAGGCCAACATTTACTTTCAGTCTCTGTTTCACTTTAAAAACAACAGGGGTTTGGACAGAAAAAGGGATGGCAGCAATTCAGTATCATACAAAAAACCCCACCAAAAAAATCCCAACAACACTTTTTCCAAACTGGACTTCACACCACAGGGGAAGCGGAATGCTACAGCAAACCCAGGTCGGTTAGCACAACCCCAGATAGAAACAATGAAAAGTTTATCTTGATCTCTTGTGATCATATAGTGACACTTCCTTTCAGAACACTGGTCAAGCAAATACTGAAGTGAGCCACCACTAGTGAAGCACCCTGAAACGGTGAATAAACAGACAGTACAAGAAACTGCTCAGAGGCAGGGGCTAGTAGAGAAAGAAAGTCAAATCCCTCAGCACTACACACAGCAGTCTTGGCCAGCTTACTTAACGTTGGCCAAATTTCCTTTATGCACGGCAATAGGTGAAATGGACACACTTACTGGAAAACAGAAGGGGGTGTTTCAAAGAGCAGGAGATGCCTTTACAATGCAAATGAAGCACTGCTCCCAAGAGTGAGTGGCAACACAACACAAAGCGTGGCTGTTTTTGTTTCTATTTGGTAGCATAAACACGAATCTTTGTACAGATGTGTTGTAGTAATAAATTAGCAACTAATTTAGCTAAGGATATTTGGCAAAGAACAAAGTTGTATGGGATTTTCTTTGAATAAGCCCCTAAAAAGAACCATGAAGTTCTGAGAAATAGAAGTTAACTAATTGATCGATTTGAATAATTGGATTTTTAATATACTAAATATTTAAACTGACTTCAAGGCAAAAAAAGTACTTGAGATGTAACGAAAAATTCTGCAGTGAAATGAAACTGCTTCAAACCCAAAGTATTATTAAAACCTTTATATCATAAAAAGAGACAAAGGGACAAACATGAGGAAAACCCTCTAATTCAGGATCTAAAGCCTTAAAGCAATCAGTTGGGCCACGTGATCACTGTATGCCACTCTCCACTGAGGGACTATTCTATTCAATCACTTCTTGTCAAGTATATCTGCACAAAGTCCTTTGTGTCACTGAAATTTCTCTCAGAGTAGATGACTGACATTATTCTAATTTTCGTGTAACAATACTAACTTAATATTTTGACACAGTAAAGTTAGTGGCAAAATGTTGCAGGAGTATGCAGGATTCATATACTATTATATGATTCCAAAAAAATTATCAACTTGTTAATTCAAAATTAAATTAATATCTAGCATTGATTTTGACAAAGAGAAATACTCATATTAGCCCACTTTCCTGAAAAATCTGTCTTTATGACACTAGGTACCTTTTACAGACAAAGCATAAAAAAAAATTATTTTTAATAAAAACAAGTTTAAACAAATCTGCCATAGCTTCTGCATTCATTGCCATGCACTTCAGAGAGCATAGCATACAAACAAAACCAGTATATCTTACTGTGCTTGATTCAGGCTGAAAAACAGCTAAAGTAAAATCAAGATTGAAAAACCGTAGAAATTCTGCAACAAGACCTGCTACCAAGCGACCTAAAAAGAAAATGAAAAGAGTTAAAATACACCACATAGAAACAAATCTTACTTCAAAGATTTAACATTAACGCCAGCACACATGGCTTTAGTACGGGCATATTTTAGACATTCAGCAAACTACCACCTCATAGCGAGTTTGTATACCAACTCCCTAATTTTGAACTCGGATGTCATATCAAAATCATTTTAGCCAGTAATACTGCAAGAGCATACAGACTGCTCACAAAATTCATGTGCAGCATATTTTTTAAACTATTCAGATGTTTTAAAAACATCATTTTGACATTTGTCATATATGTGCATTCACTCCTGTACCTCTTCTCTTAGTTTTCACTGGTTGTTTCTATTGGTCTAGAATGTCTCTGAGTTAGCACAACCATACGTCATCATGAAATATTAATTTCGATGCATTAATCACCTTAGTTAAAAACTAAGGTTTTTATCACAACTTCAGCGATATTAACTTTAAAAATTATAGATTTAATTATATTCTGAATGAGTAGTAATTAGGACACCTGAAAGAAACAAAAGCACACCGAATGTAATGGAGACTGTACTGTTAATAAGATTCAAAGGCTTAATCCTTTGTCTCCTATTTTTATTATCTTGAGAAGTATATACTAAACAACGAACTTACCATCCTTTGTACCTAAAAAACTTTTCAAGCTTTCATTTACCAGAGGTGCTTTGTTCTGTCAAAAAGCAAAAACCAAACAGTAATTAATGTCATCTACATGCTAGCGAGAAACTGAAAACCACAGCAAGCTAGTGTTTTGGTGTACTCTGCTCCACAACGATGCCCTGCCCATGTAATCCACTTCTTTAAAATCTACCTTTGTACTAATTCTACAACTACAAGTAAAAGCTATGTAGCAATAAATTTATTTAGGCAAATTAAATTTGTCTCGGAGCCAAAGTAATTTCACCAAAATTCTTAACAGTATACTGATTTTCATTTATCTAATGACTGAAGCAGCTGATTTCCCAAGTTGCTCCTCTAATATAGTGTGAATTTTAAGGCAATTCGGTCCAACCTCTTAAAAAATGGAAATTTACAAATCTTGAAGATGAAGTGTGGACCATCCTAATTACTAGTACACAAATCAATACTAATCTTCTATTAATTAAAAGACCTTCAAAGATATTATGAAAATGGTTTTTTCTCCCTTGTTAGATTTGCCCTCTTCAATTTTTAAACAGAAATAAATCAATATGCCATGTCTGGGTTTGTCAAAATTGTTCCGGGATTTTTCAAAACAAATTCTAAATGCCATTTGTAAGATGGAATTGATATCCTGGAAAATATCAGGATAGGATCAGTTATAGGTATTTATCACTACAGTTGCAAACGGTAACATACAAGAAAGTGCTACCTGAAAACAGGAAGTCTTGCTTAATATTTAAGAATTCAGAGTAGTGGTAAGTATTAATGTATCACCAGTGTCTACAGGGTAAATTTAAAATATCATGATACGTGTAAGCTTTTTGAGAAATGGTGAGCTGAAATGTACTGCAGCAAATCTCTCTTCAGGTTACTTGAACGATTGCTATTACTCTCCAGGTCGCGTGGGCGGTTGTTCTCTGGGTGCTCTATAATATGCTGAAGCTTCCCATAAAGAGATGGTATTGTTTTTTCTGTATCACTCTTCCATAATGTCTTCTTCAGCTATCTTATATTAAATTTCTGGAATATGGAATCCCATATCATAGAATAACTACTTCCCCTCCTTACTAACATCCCAATATTGTCTGTTTCAGTTAAGCATTTTTCCAGAAAGAGCACAACCACTGAACCAGTAGAGGAATAGAACAGTTTTCCATTCCTCTCCTTTTGAAGCAGACAGGTTGGACATACAGCACTCTCTACTCCCCAATTCTAGAAAATGGAAAGACAAAGGAAATGAAGCAAAGCTGGCAGTAGAAGAGGTCACAAAACTGGTATCTGCATACCACAGCAGTACTGTTATGCAATCATGATAGTATCTCATTCCCTTAATATTATTATATTGCCAAAGTATCGATACATAGTCCATCTCCTAATTAAGAGCTCATCCTTAAGTGTTAAAGCAAATTATCCTGAAGCAAGCCTACAACATCCTTATGGGAAATACCATGAGCATTAGCATACTTGGCATTTTACTGCATTAAACTGCTTTCACAATGCACTTGTCAAAAAACCCCAGTATAATATTTTCAGTTTCAAAAGATATTATTATTCCAATTTGATAAAATTTCGATCAGTCAAGCAGATATCTTTTTTAAAAGATGCATTTGATGGAGAAAATAATTAGTTATTCTGGGCCACTGGACAGAAGCCATATAAGCCTAGCAGAGACAGAAAGTTATAATTTCAAAAGGCTATTTAACAATTCCTGGTTTTACTCATCAGGAAACACCCTGATAGTCCTGTTTTGTGTTCCTAATGCATCATGTTCTTAAGCAGAAACACATACTTTTATCTTGTTACATTTCACAAATAGAAAGTATTAAAGCTATTATATTTAATTCTACACAAAGGATGTTTTTTCCTTTCTGATTTATTTTTTAAGGTTCTCTTACCTCTACTTTCTCTTGTTCCTCTAATGCCAAAAACACAGCTGCTCGTAACTCTGCCTGCCAAATAAAAAACAAAACATAGCATTTCTACAAGCACTGTTTTTCCTATGCACATAGGATGCAAAGAGCTAGCAAGTAGCTTTACAGCTATTTGTTTCTCCTCAAGCAACTTGGCATGGACTGTAATCTATATCAGTGCAATTAAAACACTTAAGATTACAGGCAATGTGACTTCAGGCAGAGAAATAATAGTTTCCAGTTTGAGAACAAAGCAGGGGGCAGCATAATTTGATACAAGACTTCCTATATTATTTCTTTGTACATAAAAAGATTCCAAAGTACCTACATTATCTCCTATTCTTCGTACATAAAAAGATTGCAAAGTACCTACATTATCTCTTATTAGTTTCTTCCAAGAGTTAAACAACCATCTCTCTCAGGCAGCTTCAAAACACCTACCCTTCATTTACAACTCATTCAGGAAATATGAACAAATAGGTTGTAATAACTCATTAAAAAACTAAACATTAAGATACACAAATTCCTAATTCCTATGATTTCTTGTCAGATTACACTCAAACCCCCAGAATTTCTCAAGGAAAAGAACACGATCACAGTCATTCAAATACGCCTGGTTGTAATGTTTTACCTACCTGATTCTAAATATATTATTATAAAGAATCGGAATTCTTCTAAGGACTACTTTGAATACTGAAGCTTAAGCCTTGCCTACTTTTTAAAAATTTTTTTAAGCATTACAGTTTTTCTACTTTTTTCACTGAACGCATCAAATGGATAACATACATGTGATGAAGTAGTTTGCCACTTTAATCAACTCTTAATCTGACATTTTGAAATAAGTCAGTAGGTCACACTTCAGTAATATACTATAAAAGGCAGTATATGAAAGTTTTCTCAACAGAAAAAACAAAGGCAGAATTTAAAAGAAAGATTTATTTCCGTAACTAAGAATAAGACCAATATGAAGAATGTCTGGACTTTCTCATATATATTACAAGAGGTACTAAACATGAAGTAACTGTTCCCTCCCATCAAAAAAATAAAACCAAAAGCAACCGCCCACCCCAAAAAAAAACCCAACAAAGCAAAAAACCTCAAACCCAACCAAACAAAAAACCAAACCAACGAAACAAAAAAACCCACCCCAAAAACAACCAAACAAAAAAAACCAAACCCAAACACCTTTCATGGGAAAAACAAGCACTTTCTTTTTAAGGAACCTCCTCTTTGGACACCTTTTTGAAGGACAAAAAATAATGCAAAAAAGCTAAAATGACTTCTCACCAAAAAAAGAGTAAAATGCTCACAATAATTACATGCAGTGGTCATACTGACACTGCAATCACATTTTTTCAGTTGCCGGGACACAGCATTCAATCAGAAAATCCTCTTATAAGCAATTAATTTATTTATTATTCTTACCATTTTTTCAGGTGTTGGGGTACAGTTGTCAATCTGTAAGACCTTTTACACACCCTATTAACTTAAATATTATTCGTACAAAATCAGTTTTCATTTAACTTTGCAACCAACAGCTAATAACTTGTTTATTTAGTCTTATGTCACTAAGATTAACCTGAAACGGTTGCAAGGCTTTCTTTGTCACTTAGGCCATGGAAACCAAATATATTTACATAAGAGGATAATAAAAACACCAAAGCATTCCTGACTGGCTATTACAACTGTTCAAAATAAAACACACCAGTCAATGCATGTGGGTAGTGGTAAATCCCCCCAGGGCTCTGGATCATGGGACTGGAGAATAAAGTTGTCTGAAAGTAGCTGCCAGTACATCAGCTAATCCAAAGTCCGACCTGTTTTGAGATTCTGGAACAATATCACAACTATCTTTTTTTTTTTTTTTTTCACTTAACTGGGATTGTTTGTCTGCTCCACTCCTCTAGGTTCAATCCAATGGCTTTTAATTACTAACATAAGTGCTTTTCTTCCTCTTCTTATTTATTTAATGACACACGGTCAATTTCTCCCAGATGTTGCCATTCCCTGTGAACAGCCCAATTTTAGTGCCCAATTAATAAACTTAAGGTCAGGATCTGATCACCAGAAGACAAAGCCACTGGTATTTACATCTGCCTTTTGCTTACCTGCATTACCTAGAATACCACCCTAAAGCCTTCCCACAGACAGACGGCCCCGCAATCGACCCTCCAATCCTGCGAGCATCCCAATGTTTGAAGGTACATTTTCCTGTACTGTCACCACAAGGAAAGTTTACACTACTACAACAACACACTGACCGTCGTCCTTTGAGGTGGGCACTGCTCAGATCATAGCAAAATATCCTCAAAATATCATCTCAGTAAATTTAGACAAAGAACCTTACACCAGAATTTGTGTGAGGTTAAAGCAGTAATTCTCAACTTCACGCAGAAGAAAGTAAAAAGCAACAATAAGAAAGCTGAGGCCAAAGGAATAATCACCCTGTTACAAGATGAATCAATCACACTACACCAGTAGGATGGACAATGTCATACAGGCTTTTCAGGACATGAGGCCAGTCACAGAGAATTTGAACACCAGAGATTGAAATCACCATCATCAGGTATGGCCACAGCAATTTGCTCCCACCAGCAGATTTGAAGGTTTCTATAACTACACAGATTAATCAATTTACAGCGTTCTTCTCACACTTCTTTTGTTTTTGATTGAGTATGAATGCTTTGCATTTGTCTTTGCCCTAGTACCCTTTGGCACCAGCCCAATCTGTGTTTCATACATTGATACAATCTGTTCTTGTCATTTTCCTCATTTCCCTATTCCACACTGCCTCATTCTGCTAGCAGTTTTCAACATAATCCAAACACACTGTGGAGAATTTTATTCACCATCTAGTAGTAAAGCAGACCAAAGCCTGATATTTGAATCCCCCACCCATATTCTTTCTAAGTCTTCAATAAAACAGGGTTTTGTCAACAGAGATAGATGCCAATGAGTAAGTGTCTATCACTTTTACATCCATCAAGCTCACAGGCTTCTTTCTCATACTGTGAAAGATACCCATTCTCTTCTCTCTCTAAGCAGTTTTATCAGGCAAGAGCTCATGTCAATGAATCAACAATTTGCTTTCATTGAGCTTAGCTAAAACAAGTAAGGCTAACATTGTATATGACAAATTCTGTCTGTGTTAGAGAAATGTATGGGTCAGTGTTTTGAAATAAAATTAAATTTCCCCTTTTCCTTCCAGGCATTTACAGCTCATCAGACAACACTGTTTTTTACTGACTGTTGTTGTACTATAAACCAGAAATTGCAGTCCATGAAAAAAGCATCTTTTCTGCACTGAACTACAGCATCCCTCTTTAGAACCTGGGTAAGTTTACCATATTCTAGATAGAAAGCCTTTTGCACGTACCCTAAGTACTGTCCAGGGAAACATCTCCCTCAATCTGCAGTTCCCTGCAAAAGGGGTAACAGTCCTTACCACCTCAAGAGCTCCCCAAACACACTTTTTAGGTGGCATCTCAAAAAATGCCTCTCTAATTTGGAAATGTGCTCTTAATAGGAAGACAACAAGCACCTACATGAACAAGGTTATTGGACTGATTTAGCAGTATGCTTGCAAAGCCATCCACAGCATCTCACATAGCAGATACTGGATGAAAAGTGAAAGGATAAGATAGAGACCATTCAGGACTGAAGGATGACCTGTAGCCTGTAACTACCTCCCACTTGCAGACTCCAAAATGTATAGTATTTAGCATGTCCATGGAATTTCTCGGGGTTTCTTTGGTAGTATTTGTCTCTGACTGTGCTGGAATACATTTTTCCAGGACTTAAACAAGAGATCTGACCTTCCTAAGACAAAACTTGTCAACTTCAAACTCATTTCTACACCTCAAAGCATTTATGCACATCAGTGACCATGATGATTCCTTACAGTAGGCTCAAACTCTGGATATGGCATGTTCTTTGCATTCTGTCTCCTTTGCACAGCTACACAATTTACCTGCAATCCCAATATCCCAGCACTTTCCAAAGAGATCTCATTAAAATATGTTTTTCCTTTCAAACTCTATTCATACTTTCTATTCCTGGGGCAATATTTCATATGAATGAGCAATGGTTTTCCAACACTGATCTCTAAATGCTGTGGAATACTAGGTAAAAAAGTGGGCACTTTAGCTTCATAAATTGCTTTGTACCTATAGCACAGTTGAGTATGACACTGTCTGCTAGCTAACAGAGCCTTGCTGTCTGCTTCGTGCATCTCTCAACATTTCTACAAACCCTTAGAGTTCTGCAGCTTTTGCAGAGGAAGTCCTGGGATTTTTTTTTTCATCCAAGACCCATTAGCAGAAACCATAATATAAATTTCAGCCTGCCAAATGCATATGTTACCATTCTTCTCAACCCACTTCAGCAGCTGAACACACAGTTTTTGAAGCCATACAGGCAAGTTTGTGTCTTCTCTAAGTTCAGCAAGCGTCAATATGGGAGACACTTACTTCAATGGGCCAGCTGGAGGCACAAAATCTCCTGCAAGCTTGCACTCACAAATCATTATCAAGATGTACATCAGTGGATGGTGTGGTTGTATGTGTGTTCAGGGCAGTGAAATGATTGAAGTAATGCATAAGATTTCGCAGGGTAATGCTCAGAGATCTTCCAAGCAAAGCACAGGAATTTCAATTAGTTTATTTGAAATAATTAAAAATGGTTATATTTTACTTGACTTAAACGAAAAAGAAATAAATGTTACATTAAAAAAATGATTCTGCTTGAATCCAAGAAATAAGTTGATTTTCTGGTATGAACTGCTTTAAAACAAACAACACATCACAACACGAAGAAAACAGGAGCTTACACTGTAGTGCACAGCATGCTCATTGTGACAGTTAATAATTCTAAGACATTTAAAAGCATTGTTCATTATAGTACATGGATTGAAGATGCAAAAGTAAAGAGGACAATTTCAACTGACCTGTGCACATGCGGTTAACAGCTCATGTTAAAAACTAGTACTTTTATCCTCTCTAACATCACGTCATTTGCCTGTACCTCAGCTGTCTAGGTTTTGAAGCAAATTAGTAAGAAATTAGCAGTACCGGCTGGCCAAAAGCATTACTAGGATATGACATTAGTGATGCTAACCTCCCTCACATAACTGTAGCAGCAGCAAATTCCAGAGAAGATGCAAAATTCAGGTAATATAAACTTAAATTATTCCAAAATAAGAGATTAAAAGATATAAACCAAAACAAAACAAGATAACAAACACACACACAAGAAGCATAATGGCTCCTCTTGCTCAGATGACGACAGCTTCCCCAGGAGAAAGATCACATTCTCTTCAAGACAGAACACCCCTATTTGTACACTATCACACAGAACCAGTGCTAATTTCCACTGAAGTACAAATATCTACAATTATATTCTGCGTGTTTACAGAATTCATTAGAAAGCTGTCCTATTCATCAGACTAATTCCAATGATTAACAAACTATATATAGTACACATCTGTACAATATATATATACTTATGTGTGTATGTACATATACACACATATTGCAGCTTAGAGAACACAGGATATTCTCAACTGCAAGCAGCAAATGCATTTATACAACTTCCAGTTTTCACACTATTACTTTATTAATTACTCCAGTGTTCAAACTTTAAGACAAATACAAAAATCATGAACAAATTTTTAAAATGCCATATAAGTAACATTTTTTCCCCTAAGTAATTTACATCAACAATGCACCCAAGAAATTAATCTCAAAATAAGAATAAACTAATAAACTGCAACCCATTACAAAATCATGTTTACTTAGAGAACTAAATTATGACAGTAAGTTTCTTTCTAAAAATTACTCTCATTATGTTACAAAATGTGTGACACTCTGATACATTCCATCCACTGAAATAATTCCCCTTGAATTCTAATCCTTCCAGAGATGTCTTTATCTATACTGCTTCATACCAATGCAGCTATATATTGACCACATATTCTTCTCCTTAATGTAGCTACTTCAATAAATCACAAATATATTATTATAGCTTTCTAGCCTCATCCATCTTGAAAAATGGTCAGTACTCATTCTAAAGTATAAAATAAGCAATGGTTTTGATAACATGTAAATGTTCAGTTCTACCACATAATAAAAAAAAATATTGACACATAATAGATAAACACTATGGAACAAAATTATGTTTAATTAATTTTAATAAAAGGATGACTGCGACTCTTTTAATGGGTGGTATAATCTAATTTCAATTAAAAGATGACAGTTTAAGAAGCCTTGTTCAACCTTAATTCTTCCAGCAACGGGCTTTTTGTCAGGTAATAGCAGAACAAATTCTGTAAATCATTAACACTACCAATCAACAGCCATCAAAACTCACATGCCAATTAAGGTTTGCAGCTAAGAAAAAACCCACCATGAATTCCTCCAGTCGACAGCGTTAGCCATAAGCATACCAGTTATTAAACAGTAACGCCTTGTATTAAAGAGACATAATCCAGCAAGGAGGCTGTAGTTTGTATTTTTCTAAGTCATTTGCTAGCTTGCCTTAATGACACCTTACACAATATTGGATACTGCACACTTTAAGCATTATAGAATAGTGAACTACAACAAATATATTTACACAAAACTCAGTGAACTGACAACCACAGTATGACATACTACATACTATTACATACTACACAAAGACGGGAATTAAGGAACTACAGTTCATGAGCTCAGTGTGACCCAACTGCCCTGTCATTCTTTTTTTAATTACAATTTTATTATCACCATACTTGCATTGTTAAACAGTATGTGAGTGGCTAACAGGTGGCCCAAAAGGCCTATCTGACATCTATTAGAAAAAGGTCTCACTACTCAGAACACAGTTACGTGAGCTAGAATCTTCATTCACTTACAGAACTTAAATAGGGATCATCCATTTGAAAGGGATGGACAACATGGTTTTGAATATTATTTTGCTGAAAAGTATGACTAGTTCAAAATGCAGTAGACTTGAAAGTAAGCACACAAAGATGCTCTCACTTCCATAAACCACTTCAGTTGTTGAACAGTTCCTGAAATATCAGCAACGACCATCCACCTGTGGAGACTTAGAGCACTGTAGATAAACACCCCCATCCTTGACCCGAAAGCTACACTTCATTTCTCCTCTAGCCTTGAAGGAAATCCATTTATTTTTAGGCTTCCATACCTGTGTTGGTGTCTGTAATACACAATAAATATTGCTGGGAGCTTTTAATTTGAACAAGAATCCATGGAGCCAATTTTCCTACTCTTTCTGGCACAAGCTCAGGCTGCACCATAGACTCAGAAGTAATGTGCACTCCACTATCTTCCGTTTATTTTCTTAACATTGCGTTATTTGTTCCCTGTAAGCAGGCAGCATCCCCAGACAGTTTCCAGACTTAGCAAGCCTTCAAGGCACAGCTGAAGCAACCCACACTCAAGAAGAACAAGCGCTTAAATAGCAACCCACAACAACTCCCGCTTGAAATTTTCAGTAAGGGCTTTCCGTATCGAAGCAGGGATTAACTTTACCCACCCCGTCCCGCACCACCCGGCTGCCCATCGCTTCCAGCCAGTTTGGTGGCAGCAAGGGAGCTCTTGCGGCCACACGGTACCTGCGAGGGGAACGCGCACAGCCGGGGCCGGGCTCCCTGCCACGGCCCCGCGCTCCCCTCCCTCTGCCCGCCCGGGGGATCCCGAATTCCCGCAGCCGCGGGGCAGCGCCGTGCGACGGTCAGGCCCCGGGCCCTCGTACCAGCTCCACCACGAGCGGCCGGGGAACACCACGGGGAAAGCAGGCGCCACCGCCAGGCCGCGACGCCGAGGGAGCGCCCCGGCCGGGAATACCGGCTGGAAGCGGGAGCGAGAGGGGACGTAGCCCGGGAAGCCTCAGTCTTCCCACACTCCGAAGGGCCGCGAGCCGCCATCAGCGCCAGCTGACGCTCCCCGCCGGCAGGAGACTGTTCTTCGCCCACCTTAATCTTATTGAGCACCCCGCTGCTCTCCAGCGTCTGCACCAGCAGGTCCCGCAGCTCCGTGTCCTCCTCCGCCGCCGCGGCCGCCATCTTGCTTCTCCCTGACAACCGCCCAAACCGCGCTAGCGGCGGGACCGGCCCGGCAGATTCGCCGCCGCCGGAGGCACTAGCCTGGGGCGGACCCGAGGGAACGGGGCGGACCGGGCCGGTGGCCGCCCTCAGCACCGCCCCGAGAGGGGACGCAGAAAGGCCGCGGCCACCCGGCGCTTTTGCCGCCCGCTGAGCCTGGAAACTGCGGCGGCGAACGGGCAGCGCGGGCGGCGGGCGGGAAGTTCAAAGTGGGGACGGCGGTAACGGCTGAACGGCGCGGCCGCCCGCGCCCGCAGGCGGCCCCTCAGAGCCTCCGTGTCCCTNNNNTTCCTCCCGCCACGCTCGAACCCAAGGAACCGTTCGAGGAGCGGCTGAGCTCATTTGGTCTGTTCAGCCTGGAGGAGACCGAGGGGAGATCTCATCACAGTCTACAACTTCCTCGTGAGGGAAGCAGAGGAGCACGCAGCAATCTCTCTCCGTGGCGATCAGCGACAGGACGCAAAGGAATGGCATGAAGCTGAGTTACGGGCGGTTTAGGTTAGATATCAGGAAAATGTTTTCATCCAGAGAGTGGCTGGACACTGGAACAGGCGCCCTAGCGCTCCCCAGGGAAGTGGTCACAGCACCAAGCCGGTCAAAGTTCAAGAAGCGCTTGGACAACGCTCTCAAGCCACCCTCTCCCACGCCTGGCAGCTGCAGCTGCTCTGGATTCAGGCTGAAGGGGTGAACCAGGCCCGTTCCAGGGCCAAGCTCGCTCCAGCAGCTTCTGAGGGGGGCAGCTACCCCAGGGCAGCAGTGGGCTCCGGGCAAGGTCTCGCTCGCCTGCTCTGCTGCCCACAAGGGCACCTGGCGCTGAACAGCTCCAAAAGGGGTTTCTGGAGCCCTTGTTTCGTCACAAGCATGTTCGCTGTTGCTCCTTCAAACAAAACGTATAAAGCTTTGTAAACTATAATACTTACTCTGCAGCACTACGTGTGGCATTTTTTCCACGCTGAACTGCTTATTATTTTTCGTGAAGTCCAATATATGACAAATAATTTCGTAAGTTAGGAATGCTCCAAGGGAGCACGTACAGCTCCGGGGCGAGGCAGGGCGTTCTGGAGGCTGATTTTAAAACACGTGCACCGACTGTTCAGGGATGCTCTGAAGACTCGGCCTAGCCTGTGAGGACAGGTGTCCATCGCTCTACCCCACTGCTGCTGAACACATGGGAGATACTTCTGGAGTCCTATGCCCATTCCCACAGCTGCCCAAAGAATACAGTGTTGCATTTTGAAGTCTTGAAGTTTGGAAACATTAGCAGTCTTTCACTTCAGTACGAAACTGTGTTAAAATAAACCCACAACACTGTACTTAAGCTCTAAAGACAACAGTTCTTTCCATCAAATTTTTCAAAACCGTGTCAGAAACAGAAACAAACAGTAAATGGAGAAACATAATGTCTGGTATTACCGTTATTTTTATTTGTCCACTAGATCTCCAAACTTCATGGAAGAATAAAACCCACTTGACAAAATATTTGATAGAGTTAAAGGAAAGATACAGCAAAGGAAGAAAAATCAGTAGACTTAGAAGGTAGTTTATAATTTGTAAGATTCATTTCAGCATTTCACTAACAGTGCCTTCCAGCTTTCAAATACGTGTATAATATTTTGAATCCATTCTACAGATAACCCTTTTTGAGCTATGCAAAATACTAGACTATTACATAGTTAAATATCCATCAGCTTGAGGGCAGCAAAGCACAGTCCAGCGTCCTATTGCAAGGTACCGCCTCAAACTGTCTCGCATTTGAAGGAAATGTTGCCATTTTGAATGTACGTAATTCCCAAGTCTAACTCTGTGGAAATCATAGAAACACATAGCTACAGGCTCTTAACACAATTTAAATCAAATTTAAGCTTTCAAAATCATCCACGGACCAAGTCTATTGACTTAAAATTAGGACATGAGAATATACATGTTCCAAAATGTGTACATCTGCTCAGAGTATTGTAAATGTTTCCTTACCACACTTTTCAGAATAAAGTCCAGCTGGATTTGTTTGTTTTATTTGTGCAATGGGAACAATCAAAGCAAAACAACGCATTGTGTCAAGGAGACAAAATTTGAAAGTCTCTATCATGATTCTTAAATCCTAACATAAACTGCTGAAAGCTGGAAAAATGTATTCTTTTGAAGTGTTTCAACTCATTTTGGGTTGGTTTTGTTTTCAGAGCACACATTTCAACATATAAACATATAGAAATCTAGGATACCACCACATTTGTTCAGAATTTTCTGAGGAGAATGTAATTTTCATGAAATTTATAGAAACTTTTCAAGTATTCTGACATTTCCTCCTTTTTTCATAACATCGTGAGTGCTAATAGGCAGCGATCAGGAAATAAAAGTCAATAGAGAAAGAAAAGATCATAGTAGACAGATAAATATTAAATAGAAAGTCTTAAGGAGATGGTTATCCAATGTAGCTGTCCATTGTCTATCTTTCTGTATTTCACAAAAATATTCTTTTTAATAACAGCCTCCATTAACGTGCGCTATTTTATGATGTTGTAACACAGAAATGTGGCTTCTTTGTCCTAATATTTTAAAGGCCTACAGTATTTCAGAGTAGCTTTGGATCTCTCTTTGTAACAACCCCAATGGGAAACTTGTCATTGGGGTTAGTTTTCACCAAGTACAAAGCGGTAATTTGGCAGCCTCAGAGAGCAAATCCCTGCTGCACCTCAAACAGGATCAGCATTGGAGCACATGACCCTGCAGGCTGGAGAGTATGTGCGGTACAGCCCACTCTTTTTACCCCTGGTCTGCAAGGATAAAATCAGTCTGAGAGGACAGCTCGGTGTGCCTGTCTACTGACTTAATAGGCAGTGACAAAGACTTCAGCGGCAGATGGAGCCCTGATGTCCTCAGCGGCAGGACGAGCCGCACTGGTTGCAAGGATGTGGAGAGCTTCTCTATTTTTAACTCTTCAAAAAAATTTCTGAAACTTTTGATACCTCTTAGACAACAGATGGATCACTCATTCCATCCAGCACATTTTCATGTTTCCACAGAAAGGTAGGCAAAGAGATTAGTTTTGCCTCATCCTCCTTCTTACCATGTAAATGCAGAAACATAATTAAAATTTTTTTACCAGTTAATAAAACTGAGACTTTGAACAAAGACCTTATTACAAAGACTGTAATTCATCTGTCTAAAACAAATGTTGTTTTGCTTGTGGAAGCAGATCTGCCCACATATTTCTTAAGTGCATTAATGTAGGACGGTTGTAACATACCCCCTGTAGTTCAAAACGATGTAATAGTAATTAATAATCACACTTTGTATTTATGACTCATGCATCGGCAGAGAAAGAGGGGTCAGAATGTGTTTCATAGTTTAACGTACCGCTGAGAAAATACTGAACCAAGTCCTGACTCATCCCTTGGGGCTCCTTCCTCAGAAACTTCCTACTTCTCCCAAACACGAGTTGTTACCATTTCAAACTTCTCTATTTGGAGAGGCACGCCACAGACGCCTGTGTCAGCTCCTGGGATTGCATTAGTCAGTAGTCCCCTATTTACAGTCCTCATCGCACTCTCGAAGACGTCTGTGCCGCGCAAACGCTCAGTATGAAATCATCATAACTAAACTCTTATATATGCTAAAGAAGAACCAATCAAAACAGCAGGACGAGCAAAACCATCCACATAAATTACTTCCTCCGCAGCCCGCTGCCACCCGGCGCTCCTTTCTTGCCCGCGCTCACAAGGGCCTGCTCCCGGAGTGCCCGGCTGGCCGCAGGGATGCTTCCGGGGATGCTCCAGGGAGGCAGCGGGGATGCCACGGGGTGCCGCTCCTCCCCGAGCCCCGGGCCGTGGGTCCGCAGCAGCTACCAGCGCCTCGGCAGGCCCAGACAGCCGCCGTGGTGAGAGGCGGTGCCGCCCCCCGCCGCCCGCCCTCCGAGGCGGGGCCGTGCGCGGCCCTGGAGAGAGGGACGGGCGTGGGGCAGCTCCTGCGGGCAGCGCCGGAGAGGGAGGAAGGTAACGCGGGCTGGAGGGTGCGTGCAGCGTGCTGAGGTGCGGTGGGGTCTGAACCCGAGGCAGCGGAGGTCGGATTTGAGAGTTTCCCTGCTCCGGCCTCCCTCTGCTCCCTCTTCCCGCCCCCTGCCTGCCGTGGGGCTCCGCGAAGTGGAAAGGTGGAACTTGCAGGCCCGGGACGGGCTCAAATCGTGTTAGTTTTCACTTCTTATGCCTTAAATTCCATGCGTAGCAAATCGAAAGTCAGCCAGATAAATGGCAGCGTTTTCCCGAGGCGGGAGAATTGTTAACAGTTGGGGTTTTTTTTACACTTGACATCAGCTTTGGCATCCTCCTGTCGCCTGGAGGCCTCCCGCTTCCGGTGCTTGGGTGATTTGCAGTCTTTAGAGTTTGTGGAGACGTCTCTGGAATGATTGTTTATCTGGAATAAAGGCTTTCTGGTGTCAGGGAGTTAGAGCGGTGCTAAGAGCAGAGCCGTGTGTTGGCTGGTGTGCGAGGAGGGCGAGGTGCGGCCGTGCTCGGCTCTTCCCCAGGAAGCCGTCGGGGCTGAGCACAGCACCTGCTCCCGCCGGGCTCAGCCCGACACCGCTCAGCCTCGGCGGCGAGCTCTGCATCGCATTGAACGCTCTGAGAGAGGTACTGCTAAAATCGTGCTGTGGCGGTGGGCGTGAGTATTGCCCAGGAAAAGGCTTCAAAGAGCTTTTTGCGGTTACTCGGGCCAGCACTCGGGCTTGGGATGAATGGCTAGCTGGGAGTGGACTGCGGGGGTAAAAGTTGCCGGAGCCAAATTAAATTAATGCTTCTGGCATGCAGCGTTGTGACTTGGCTTTTCTAACTCGTTGTGGCAGAGGCACTGCGTGCTGACTTGTGTGGGATGCTACCAAAGCCTTGGGTGTTCATTTTTGTGGCTTTAGATGCCAGGCTAACAGTCCTATCTCTAGACATTGTTGCCAGCATTTAGCTGCGTGCATGCTATGTCATAACCATGGGTATTTCCTGCTGATGCTTGAGTGCTCTTCTGGAGCATCTTCTCTTCTGATTCTACATGCTGAACTTCACTGTGGAGCAGGAAATTTAATATTAATGGGGGCTTTGCTAGTCAAGCTAATTGAGAGAATAAAATAGAGGTGACTAATTGCTAGTGTCCAAAAGAGGCATGTGCTGCATCAGCAGTGCCTTCAAGATGGTATATTAGAATTCAAAGCATAGTGAATGTGTTAAAGGAGGATTTCCTCAGTATTTATTACAAGTTCTCCCTAGTCTTTGATAAGCCTGGGCAGGTAATTTTGAAAACAGCATGGAACAATGCTAACATAACTGAAAGTGACCTTGTCCTGACCTGGTTACGAACACACACAGAGAAACACACACACAGACGTGTTTTACATTCCTTTTTTAAGTAAAGTAAACCAAGAGTCATCCCAAAGCTGTTCTTATGCTTTGGAATTTTATCTATAATGAAAAGGAGTTGATAGCCTAGTTTCTAATAATAATTTTACATATGTGTGCAGGTTTCATTTTGAAGTTTTAAATTTTTTTACATTACGAAGTCTTTTGGAACATCGTGACTTTTTTTATAACTAACTTTCATAATATGAAATCCCTGTTTCTTATTACAGAAGAGTTGGTGTAAGATTTGTTAAATCTATTTTTTCTTATATTTGTGGGATTAGTAATGTAGTGTAATTTTTAGAAAACTGAAGCGATTTTTATTAAAAATTAAAGTGCTTTATACATCTTCGTTGTTAATACAGTTTTCATTTGCATGTGTGTTTCCTCAAATCCGCATCATTTAGGCGCTTTTAAGGTGAGATTGATGCACTTTTCACCCTCCACCATCAATGTCACAGACAAATACATGGTCAGCTTGAATGAATCACTCAGTGTGTCATGATAGTGCTGTGGTAGGTGCAGTGGTGTCTTCTGAGCTAAAACCTTAGAGAGAGTTTATGTAGTGTTTATCAGTGGAAAAAAGTGTAAGTTACAGACTGGGGACTTTCAAATCTGCTCAGCGTCTTTGTTGCCCCTATGTTCTGGTTCCAGGGTTCAAAAAAATATGCAGAATAAATTAGCACCTTCTTCTGTTCTGATAGCAGCATTTTTTTGAAGCTCCCTCTGTTCCTGGTCATTGCTTGATCAAATGTAAGGGTCCAGTGAGAAAGGAGATAATTGCCTTTATGGTATTTTTGCAACTTAGTCCCTGAAAAACTTAGTTTCTTTCTGCCTACCAACTTACATCAAAAGAAATGCCATAATGCTTGCTGGGTTATTTTTCTTTCGTAATCTACTTCCTTAAGGTGTTTCTTCCACACCTTTGTAGAATGCAGCTTTTTTTTGGTGATGTGTGACATTACTATCTTTCAAGTGGTACTTCCCGCTTTTTATAGATAGAGCAGAATTTTGCATGAATCTTACACTCCCTACATCTTTCAATTTTTTGTCTTGGGTATGTAGTTTTTCATGCAGAAAAGTAGTCTTGCTTGGTTGGTTTTCAGTTGAAAATAATAGAAGAGGAAATCATTAAGCAGGTCTGTGAGGCAGAATCTCACATCAGTTATTCCTGTTGTTCAAATGATGAGACTTGAGATCACTTAAGGTGCAGAACTCGTGGGGAAATTGAATATCCAGCAGTTAATTACTTATTTGTGACTTTTTTTTTTACACTGTATGAATATATCAATTTCTTTAATACAGCATATGTCTTGCTTTAGCTAGCTGTTGCTGAAGATTAGTTCTACATTATTGTTTGCTTTTCTGTACATGTAGCATAGTACAAATGATTTTTTTTTTAATTTTTTTTTTCTTTTCTTATTTTGCCTGGTGAGTGAAATTCCTTCAGGTGTTTTTTAAGAAACTAGATCAGGAAATTAACAGTTGGCAACTAATATTTATCTTACTATATCTTCTGTTAGGCCAAATACCTTGATAATGTGTCCATTACAAATTAGAGAGGCATTAATGTGTGAAATATAAGAATGTCTTAAAGGTGTTAGCTTCCTCACAGTTTAGCAAGACCTTGTGATAAATTTAGCTGGTTAACGGTTACCGTGGTTGCCCAAGCCCCTCACGAGTTTTGAAATCCCCACACATTTTGCAAGCAGGGAGGCTCCCTCCTTTGTGCTTCAGCTCTGGCACGGCGTTTGCGGAACTGTGGGATTCTGTACGCTGGGTCCAGAGCCACATAATAACTGTGGGAAAATGGGCTCTTCTTTATAATGAGCTGTGAATCAGAATTGCACTGAGTTTTCTTAAGTTAGCTTTAATGGCTGAATCAGCCATGTCTTTGCTGGTGTCAAAACAGGCTTTATTTATGCATTAAAAAAACTTTCATAGAAAAAAAGGATACGACTTGTGTAGTGAGTGATCTTAGAAAGGTCACCTAGTTACACGCAGTGTCTTGTAGTGTAGGGTTCTCATTTTGAGAAAGTTGGGAAGTAGGTTTGGTGGGGCTTTAATAACTTGCATGTAAATACACGCATGTACACCTGTTTCTATGAGGTAGCGTTTGAAATGCTGGCAGATACAGGAGGCAGTTGGGTTTTTTGACCCGTGCCAAGCGAAAGTCGTTCTGTTGGTGAAGGTTAAGATCATTTGGGTTTTTATCCCCTGACTTTTTATCCCCTTTTAAAGTCCTCTGACTTTAAAATATCAGTTTAGTAGTTGACTAGCATTTAGGCAGGATTTCATCTTTGGACGTCATACTTGGCTTCCTGTGAGTTTCTAATATCGGCCTTGGCCAATCCAACAGAAATATTCAATGTTAAGTTCAAAGCTTCTGTAATGAATCACTTTGGGCATTTGAGCTGACCGCAAGTAGAGTCTTCAATTACATAAAGTATAGTTGTGTAGAAGATTTATGTATCTCTGTTACTTGGAAGGTGGCTCCATTGGGACTCTGTGCAAGTAAAGAAAAAGTAGGAAACAGTGATCTCATCCTTGATGGGAATTTATGAAAATTACCATACAAGCTGGGGAATCAGGCACAGCCCTGAAAGAGATCCCCATTTTACCCATGGTTGTAAATCTAATCTAGAGTTACCGTTACCTGCTGTTTCTGACATAGTAGTGTTTTTCTGCATTTTAACATTTAAGTGTGTTGGATAGGTAACAGATTTCTTCTCTCAACACCTTTTTACAGCTATTTGGATAACAAAATGAAACCTGCAAAGCTGCACTATTGGATTCTGGGTTGGTTTTCCATGGCACTATGTTGTTGGTGTACTTCAGATACGTTTACTCAAAGGTAAGTTATGCTTTAAAGTGAGATGCCTGACAACTCATTCTTAAGTGCAGATGAGAATGGTTTAACTTCTGATGTATATTTGTTATTATGTACTATTTTTGATGTGTTATTCTTCCTTAGCTCACTTATAATAAGGCATCTACATTAACTGGTGGAACAAGGATTATGCCTGACAAAACCTTTACATTTATTAATGTGTCAGCGTGAAGAAAGAGGGGAAACTTAAATTCCGTTTTTTGCACTTAAAACTTTTCTAATCTTGCTGTAGACAAATCATTTAGAGTTGTGACCTAGTAATGACAAGTATTGAAAATTATTTTGAGACTTACAGCAAAAAATCTGGAGTCGTCCCTGTGGCATGAACTGCACCAGCTGTTTGCATTGTTTCCTCTTTTATTTATCTTTGTTTTTCCTTGCTATTTTCTCAGTTCTGACAATATAAAATTCTTTTCCATATGACATCCCAACTGAGGCTGTATCAGATTGCTGCACAATCTTTTGGCAGTTGTGGCACCCTGGCAAAATCTGAGCTTCAATACCAATGGGCCATGGGAGAAACCACACCCCAAATCACACCCCATGTGTGGTCAAAGCTGAAATTCCTATTGCATTGTATGAAGAAATAAACTTTTCTGCTTCCTTTCAGTGCTTTGGCAAGAGAATGGTTAAGGGTGCTCAGTTCAATGCTGAACTTCTTTCAGTGCCTACATTGCAGCTGGCTGGTAGCTTAGACACTGTGCTGATGTTTCTTCAATCCCCAGGATTTAGGCTCTGGCTTGGCCATCTTGACAACAGGGTCAGCTCTAGAGGCATATTCCTGAGCTGCACAGAGCAGGATAACTCAGGTCCAAAGAAAGGGAGATATCTCTGAAGCTGCATAGGTATTCAAAATGGCTTTCCTTGGATTTCAGTTCTGAGCTTAACTTGCTCTGTTTAATAAGTACAGTTTTCTGACCCTATCCTTAGCCAAAAAATGTGTTCTAGGAGAACTCTTTTTGGCATGACTGACATTGCAGAAGTTCAGCTGCTATTTCAAATACAGATGAAAGATCTAATGAAAAATCTAATGAAAGACCTTTTCTAAGCAAGGACTTGTTAAAACCAAGGAAATTAACTGCTCTGCGGTATAGGGTAATTCCTCTATTCAGGTTTCTACAGCAACAATAAAGAGCCATATAAAAGTGTTAATAGTTTTCACTGTGGCAATGCTGGTGAGTTCCAGAGCTATTCTCGTAAGTTATATAGAAAACCACAGATACACGTGAATGCTTAAGAGAAAGTGTGGCCATTGCAAAGTAGAAAGACTAGAGGAAAAAACTGAGACGTGATATAACACGGAAGCATCCCTAGGTTGTCCTCAGATTGAGAAGAATTAGCTTTGTCTCTCATTCCTTTTTTTTTCTTTTTCTTTTGGTGCTATATCCTCTGGCAAGAACTAATGACTGACAAGTGGCTATTAGCTTCCAGAGAATAACAGTTTATTTTGACAGTTCTGCACAAAATGCTGTCAGTTTAAATAATTTACAATTCTGTTTCTTTTTTCCCATTTGCTGTTCTATTTAATTACTTTGTCTAGTTGCTTATTAGCTAAATATATCTGCTGTAGTGTCTGATGCAACAGGTTTTTTATTTACTTTTCCTTGAACCAGAATAGGTCTGCTCCAAACTGTTGGAAAAGGCCTCTATAGAAGCGATGTGATACAGGCTTCCAACACTTCCTGAACATATTTTTGAGGGTTTTTTTTCCCCTCTGCATAGGAATAAGATAGTACTGGTTGGTCTGTGAGTTTTAGATCTCTTACTCTTAGACGCTTTGAAACAGGCATGTTCTTGTGAAATACGGAATACTCCTTAAATTCTTCTGTAGGTAACCTGAAGACTTTGTCACAGTTTAATCACTTATTAAATATTTAAAAATTACTTCATTTTTAGTAAGCATTTAAAAATGTACTGTTTGAATTAAATGCCTATAAGCTGAGAAAGTCAGAATTTTTGAGATTTGTAGTTTGTACTTTACTTTTTATTCTGATTTTTTTAATCAAAAAGTTTGGAGACACTTGCAAGATCCAGTTGCATCTCCTGCAGTGTAAACTACATAGTTTGTGAGCGGTTGTAGTCTTTCTTTTTTAGAAGAGTAGTTACAGTTCCAAGAAGGTTGTATGCTTTTTTTTTCCCAGATAATATGCCTATCAAGAAGAATTAGAAGATTCTTAGCATGCTAAACAAAGACACCTATTTTTAAAAAAAAAAAATTATTGTTTTAAAAGCGTGCCAATAAGTGCTCTCCTAAATATAAAACAGAACAATGTGGTTTTTCCATGCTTAAGAAATGGAAAGCACATGGAGATAGGGTGCCAGAAGGAGAATTTGTTTAACAATGGGGCATATTAGCAGGTTTCCAAATATGTTCTTTCTCTCTCTTCCAAATATATTCTTGTTAGTTTGTGTTTGGAGTGTGTGCCTGAAGATGTTCTTCTTTTTAAAATGCTTGAGGAAAAATAAATATCTGTCTCTCTCCAGTGACAACCACCCTCATTCCTGGAAAAAGCTGTATTTTGCTCATCATTGGCCAGTGACTGTATGTAAGGTGAGATTTTTATGTTTCTCTTTTATCCTAACAAAGGTAGCGTTGGATAATAAACGTGTGAAAACGGATTGAATGAAGCTCATTAAGTATTTAGGGTTTTTTATGCCTTTTTAAAGTTTTCGCTGATCTTGATGCAACTTTTGCTACTTCCCCTGCACTCCAGAGCAGCCATAACAGGGCAAGATTGTGGTGTGGTGCAGATGCAGTAGTCAGTGTGGGGCGTACTGTGCACTAAGCTTGTTACAGAATTTATGACATCTTGTTAGTTGTACATTTAATCCTAGACTTTCATCAGACTCTGTAGGAAGACTTGCCTGCTTTGTTTGACTAATAACAGATCAGTACCTGAACTATCTGCTGCACAGTAAGATTTTAGCTTTCTGATGTTGGCTCCCGTATTTCTATGATGTTGTCAAATACTGATTCAGTCAGGAAAGAGAGCTATAAAGGTGTGGCAGGCATCTCTGAGTATTTCTGCATTTTTTGCTGTATTTGAGGGGTGTGAACCCAAAATGAACCCAACCTTCCGGCATAAGTCTGTCAAAGCCCAGCTAAGAGGTGTACTATTGCTGTTACCCGAACAAACCCCTACAAACCAGTTTTCCCACTGTGTATTTATCCTGGTTCCTCCTCTGAATTCCAGGATAGTGCAATTAATAAATTGACAAGTAACTTTCATAACCTTCTAGCGAAGTTGCAATGAGTAACTGAAGGTGTCGAGTCTCAGAAAATGTAGGCATCCTTACACTTTATTGATTTCTACTGATCTTCTGTAGTAAGAGGTGGACAGAAGCATTCAAAGAAGTGGTGAAAAAGGGAAATTAAAAGCATCTTAAGTGACTTTTTTTCCTAGTTTCCCATCCTTCAGGCATATGAAGAAAGAAGATCTCAATTGTATTCCTGAAACAGCTTTCTTGTTTTATATAAGAAGAGGTCCTAAATTCAGGAATTCATTTAAGTATTTTTAAGTAGGTAGATTCTTCTGCATGTTTGGTGTATTTATATATGATGACTTTTTTCTTTTATGCCGTAAATATTTTTAATGTTATTGTTCAGTTTAAAACTGTTGGCTTGATTTTGAAAGGAAAAAGCTGTGTGAAAGCTAAAGCAAAATTCATTATATCATTTATGGAAGAAAGCTTTGAGATACTTTTTTTCTGAAAGTACTTCTTAGTTTATGCCTCCTGTATAAAAGAATCTGATTATAGACTCTTTTGTACATAATGTGTTCTTGAGAGGTGTGTGGATGAGCTGCATCTGAATTCCTACCTGGTTTGCATATCTCTGGTGGAAAAGTTTTTCAGGCTTTTGAAGGCCCAAAAGGCCTACTTTAAAATTTGGAGGGCACAGATCAGCATGCCAGAAATTTGAGAATACATCTCTCCCAGCTCTTCCTGGGCTTTAGACAGTAAGTGTTCAGCTGGGGGTTTTTAATACTGCGTGTGATCAGCACAATTAAATTGGAAAGTGTTTTGTAATTGTATCTTCCAAACGAACCCATTAGAATAAAGTAGTATCATGGAAGCAGTGATAACCCCAGGACCTAGTTACTGACTACTACAGTGGAAAGGGTGAAGGAGGAAGAGAGATGTTCTTCCTCGTAATGTGATTAGAAATTCCAGTACCATGTACTTGACCTAAGGTGACTATGTCTTATGCAAAGATATCTAAGCTACATTCACAGACCTCAAGTGACTGTGAATTTCATGTTCCTGTAAAAACTTGTGCCTGTGGCTAATTCATGCCACACTTTTCAGTAACAAATCCATGTGACTTAAGAGCAACTCAAGGGCAAGAAGAGGGACTTTCCTACTCCCTTTTTATGGAGTTGCGAAGATCTTTCATTCAAGAACTTAAAAGGAGAACTATTATTTCAGCTTTTGCATCCTGGAGATTGCAAAAAGATAAAATTTTCTGTGTAGTTGGTTTGTTTTGTGTGTGTGTGTGTGTGAAATGTGGAAAATCCAGTGGAAGTTCGTGAGGTTTTCAGTTCCTTCTCTGTTAGGAATGGGAAGGACAATAAGGAAATGGTACCTGCTGTCATCTGCCTTTTACTGCACATTTGTGCTGGTCAAAGGAAAGAGTCAAGAAAAGGACAGTAGAATAGAGTAATGAACAGAACAGTCTGAATTCAAGTTTGAATGTCGTGTTAAGCAACAGATGATTTTTTAAAAAAATTTTTATTTTTTAATATGAGATAAAAAATTCAGGCTTTGGCAATAATTTTGTAGCAAAGGCTTAAATGAAGAACAGAAACACTGTTTTTCCTTCTTTTTTTGGTAAAAATAGAAGTAGTCACATAATACAGAAAGAATTAAAGTGACTAAAGTGAGGGCAGTACGCTATTGTGATCTAGCATTAGATCAAAAAGTTCTTTGATCTTTGCTTGATTCTTTGCTGTTTCTTTTCCTTATTAAGCCAGGTGTGTCAAAGTAATTTCAACTCTTGCCTGTTCTGGAACAAAAGAAATGTTTTTCCAAATGTCCATGTAACTCATAAGATAACATGTCTACAACTTTTAAAAATTTTCTGTGAATAAGGTCTGGTTTAGGTAGTTTTGTGGGCCTTTATGTTCTGTAAGGATAAACTCATGAAAGGCTTTAGCTTATCAGCTCCTGCTAGAGGTGTTCAATAGGAAAGAAATTTGTTTTATTCACCTCCCAGTTTTTTTCAGCAATCTAATAAATTTTCATTTATTCATTTGTTTTACCCAAGGGATGGGGTGAAGGAGGAAGGGGAGTAATTGCACACTCTTTGAGGGGACGAAGTTGAAGAGATGAACTCTCTCCACAGTTTGAAAACCAAGGATTTTTCTTAGCATTTGCCATGTTTCATTACAAAATAACTTATAATTTATCTTAATTAAAGAGATGGCCTACTTAAGCAAGGTGCTGGGAAGGAAGAGCAGGATTAAATATTTCACTTCCCAGAAGCTGATTTTTTATTCGAGCTTGGTGTATCTGTATGTGATCCAGTAGCACTACTCTCTCGCATTTACCAGCTGCCGTACCAAGGGATTTGTAACTTGGGCAGCTCTACAGGTAACACTTCTGTGACAGATTGATGGTATTTCACTTTTTGGCATTTCAGAGATGATAAAAAGCTTCCATACTTCTGGCACGTGCTGTTTGTGCAATGTCTTGCTGTTACAAATAGGCTAATCCCTCTGCTGTAGCGTTCCCTCTCAGCAGAGTGGGTGCTCTGCAGCCTCACGGCACTTTGCTCAGTTTCATACGGTTCATTTGGATTGATTATCAGATAGCTTTAAAACAGGAGGAAAAAAAGCTTCTTTTTCAAATTATCTAGGTGTATAGGGCTTTCTGGAGTCCAGTCCTCGCTTGAAAATAAATATTTTGCACCTCTGTTTCAAGTCAGTGGTTGCCTGAGGTTGAATTAATCCTCCAGCAATCAGTCTGTGATAAACAGGAAGGCTGACAAGAAGTGGTTTTGCACAAGCAAGCAGGGGTACCCAGCTTTGCAGACCAGCATTTGCATTTTTTATAATATTAATTTAAAACGAACATTGGAAAGATACTAAGGCTAGAATTAAAAAGCAGATGGAATGAAGCTGGCCAGAGCATGCAGAGTGTGAACTAATGTGCTGTAGGTTGCATTGACGTCGCAGTTCTGCCAGCACACAGGGTAACACCAAGAGTCTGACCAAACATGCAGAAGAAACTGCTAGGAAGGTCAGTGCCACGATAGGGAGAACTGATTCCAAATTTAAAATGCTCTGGGTGTTCCATTAGCATGTCTGAGAACTGCAGTTGAAGATTGAATAAGGAGCACAATTGCACTGTTTTTGTTGCCGCCTCTCTTGAGCAAGCCTTTGACTATTAATTTGCTGTACTTCGGGCTAGATAGCCAAACCCCTCCAGCTCCACAAAGCTTGTGTTGTGACAGGAGCAATATTGTTTAGGCATTTGCAGTGTGTGTTTGTTCAAAATACTCCTTTCAGGAAGAAAAGCTGTTGCTGGTGTAATTGCTTGTATTGTTGGTGGCAAGAGAGGAGAGGAAGGAAGTGGACACAGAACAAGAAAGTCTTGCAGAACTTGCAGATTTGCTGCCACTGGCCTGTGGCATGTGGAAGGCAATTAGTGAGATTACAGGCCTGTCTCTGCTCTTCTCTACACTCTGCTCTTGCTCTGGCATAACATAAAAGGCACTGTGGCATAATTAAGACAGACCGTGGAGCCAAAAAGGAAAGCTGTTATTATGGGAAAAGAACGTCTGAGGAGTTTGTTAGTTAATGGCAAAAAGTGTTTACTTGAAAGAGCTCTAATTGCTAAGAAGAATAATCGGGGAAAATACAGTAATGGTATTCTGTGATGTGTGACATGGATTTTTTTTGTTTGTTCTTTTCAGGGATATGTCTCTGCTCTAAACAATAATTAATGTGTAGGCTATTTCTCCTGTATTATCAACAATTTTTATTGAAGGCTCTGTTTTTTTGGTTTTGTGGGAAGTTATTTAGTCTTTCTCTTTTTCTCCATTTTTATGTCCCTCAAGTCAAAATCCTTAAAACACATGTCAGTTATACTTGGAATAAACAATATATTTCATCTCTTCTTTGTATTTTTCATTTTTAATACAATGATAAAACCACTCCTCTATGCTTAAAGAGGGTCGTGTGCTTGTCTAACATTATAGTTTGTTTTGCATGTTTTTATTTTAATGGCTCTGCACTCCTTGGAAGGATGTGGTGATGAGAAAAATACAGAGAACTGCCACCTGGAGTATTACAAATGCAGATAAAGCTCTGTTCATTTAGCATGGATCAGGCTACTTCCTGTTGCCTCAGAACCTCTTGTCTTCTTTTTACACTGTCTGTTCAGAATGCCCCGGTATTCACTTGATCTGCTTCAAAATTTTAATGCCAGTTGGGTCCCTAAGGGGCATAATCCATGATAGCTTCAAGTAACTGGAGTTCACCAGTTCCTGATTTGGCAAGAAAAAGGTGATATGTCTCACTAGAACCTTGGGCCATCAGTGAATGAGGTTTTACTTTTCCCTTTAAACCTTTATTCCTGGACATGTGCAACGAATATTCTGTGGTTTTGTTTCCTACAGATGAACGCTAATGATTGTCATGACCCTCCAAAATACTGGACAATCCATGGATTGTGGTAGGATCATAGAGTGTTTTTATATCAGCCTGGAAAGGAAAAATCAAATTTTGTACCAGGATGTTTAGTGATTTGGTTTTGTTGGGTGGGGTTTGGTTGGTTGGTTTGGGGTTTTTTTGGGTTTTTGTGGGTTTGTTTGTTTGTTTTGTGTTGCTGTTGTTTTTTGTGGGTTTTTTTTTTTTTTTGGAGATCTTAATCTGTCCTTATGATTCCTTTAAACAAAATTAAAACCCTGTGTTTTGACATAGAACTGAAATACACTTCTGTATCTCATGACTCGTTGAACACTTGAAATCCTCTGGCCTCATAAGCATTTTATTTATACATCTCCTCAAAAGATCAGTAATAGTCTCGAGCAGAAAGGGAACTATAGTTTCCCTTCTTTTTTTGTCTCTCTGAGTAAAAAGAATTTGTTAATATTTGTTAATATGTTAACGACTGCTTGTGGCTCTAAGTATCTTATCTCCACACAAATATTGCAAAAGTGTAGGAAAAACTAATTTGCTTCCAAGGAATCAACTCACTGCAATTGGTGCCAGTGGCAGCAATTCAAAATTTTTCCTGACAAATACAGGTTAAAATCAGTACAGGAGTTTAAGCTGTGCCTCCTTCAAACGTGAACAGCATTATGGATAGATTCCCAGTGAATGCCTTGGTGATACTTGCAGAAACATCAGATGGTGCAGCAGTTTAGGAGGTCAGTGCCATTAGTGACAGCAGTGACATCATGTGCAAGACTCTTCTAAATCATTGGCACACCCATATGACTTTCACATAGAATGAAAGGGACCAAAGGGCCAAACAAAGAAATCATGAAAAAATCTTTTGGCCGTAATTAATATCTTGAAGGTTTTACTTCTAAACCACTGTAGATTTTGGTGGTTTTACTTGCATTTTAAGGTAAAATTTCCAGCTGTAATCCTGCGTATTTAAAATTCAGGCCAATGTTATAATGTTAGTTACCATTAGTGTGATAGGAGACATCTTTTTTTCAATTTTATTTTGCTTCCCTAGGCCTGACAGAGCTGAAGACTGTAATAGGACATGGCATTTCAATGTCACCGAGATCAAGGTATTTAAAACAAAACCAGACATACCAAGCAAAGCTAAGTGCAATTACTTTTGTGAATCCTAAATGAAAAATGTACAGTTTATAATATCACTCTTAATGTTTACTGAGAGGTATGGTTTTTTAAAGACTCCAGAAATTCTTTAAGTGCTTCTGGTACTACTTGAAGTTGCAGTCCTTGTGATCATTAGCAGCTGTACCTACTTGATTTTTGTGAACATGCAGTTTGGCTCATTCAGCTACATCCTCCTTAAAAAAATCTAGAGGTCTACCACCACATTAGTGCTGGATCTGCAGTGGCAAGAAGTACCTGTGAAAAGAAAAAGATTCAGTCAGTCTGTGCTCTCTCTTCACATTTTCTGCTGCAAAATCAGAACAGAGAAAGTAAGAGTTCAGAGTATTGTTTTCTGTTCATTTTCTCCTAGAGCATTAGTCCTTTTTTGTTCTTTTTCTACTTAAAAAACCACAAGGCATTAATTTCAACAAAATTAATTTGCATGTTGTAACCAGGGATAAGAGACTTGAGCCGACAAATGTGAAAAGCTGCATGATTGAACAGCTTCTGCAGGGACAGTTGAAGGAAAGTCTTGCTTTGAGGTAGTGTTTCAGTATGCTCAGATATTTTGATAGGTGCACCTGTTACCTCCAACAACAGCATTTTCAGAATGTGAGGGAAAAAGACCTTTTATTTTTCTTCAACTAAATGTTTCAGTTCTGGACGCTGAAAGATGAGGCTTCAGTTGTAGAAAATGTATAAATATATGTAGATTGTCTAAAGAAGTAGCTTTTCAATGCTGTAGGTGCATTTATTAATTGTGGTATTTTTAGGATCTTATGTCAGACATGAGACGCGACTGGCCTGATGTGCTTCATTCATCTCTGAATCGCACCCAGTTCTGGTGAGTACAGAAAAGCTCTAAAAAGCATTTTGGATATTAAAAATCTGTCTGAGTAGTTCTTTGGGTGAGATGTTGTGCATGAGAAGAAGTGTCCAGGAAGCCACTGGAGCAGTGTGTCTTGCTAGTCTCATTTACAGTATAAATCTGTTCTCTTGTAAAATACAGCTGTTGAAGAGAGGGCTATGGCAGAAGTTTTAGAGAAATGAAACTTAGTGAGAGAATGTTTCCTCCCTTTGTCCCCAGGGAGGAGAAACAGCTGCTGTTGACACGTTAAATCTGAATAGCAGTAGCACTCCTGGGGTGTCGCAGCTAGTTGCAAGACCAGCTTCCAGGTCTCTTTCCCTAGCTAGCTTCACTGTGTTGCTGGCCTTGAGAGAGCTTTCCTTTTGGGCTTCCTCATAGAAGAGGAAATAGACAAATAGGATGCTGTCTATCATGGTAGCCACTTCTCTGTTCAGTGAAGTTACTGACAGCAGCTCTGTGCTACCACCAAGCTCATGGGTGCAAGAGGAGCAGAAGGATGGAGGCCTTCAAGACCATTGGCAGCTGTTTTCAGTATCTTTTTATTTATTTTGTGTGGCTGTGCTGCAAAATAAAGTAACACTGTGAAGGGTATCATCTTAAAGTCTCAGTAAGTATTTTGTGGAGACTAAAGTCTCTGTCCATCCTGGAAGCTCACAGGACTGATTAAAACACTTGGGCCTGGTGCATTCTTGGCTTGCTGCAGATGATGGTGCATGGGCAGTGTCAGTGCAGACTGCACCACACCACTCCAGTAGCAGTTCCATGGTAGCAATAATAGGCTTCTTCAATGTCAGCAGATCTTTGGCCCTCTATTTCTGCCTTCTTTTTAGAAAGAGCAGGACACTTAAATACAAGTACTACTGAAAGCCTTCAAAAGACAAGCACTTCACTATTAGTTTTATACACATGCATGCGTCTCTGAATTAAAATCGTCATCCTACGTGCAAAGCCTTGCCTCCAGCTTACCGCTATTTCAGTAGCCCTTTGGATTTGACTATTATCTGCTTCTGATCCAACCTAACTATATCTCTTGCTAAGTTTACCCCTAAAAAAGCTTCTCTTTACTTTAAAACTGGGGTGTCTTTTCTCATTAGTAATTTAAAATCCCTTGTGGAGAAATCTGCCCCTGGAAACTGGACTCTTCCAGGCAATAAACAATCCATTTAACATGCAGTTGTGTTGAATGTTACAGCCAAGATGACAACTCTCTACAAGGCTAAATTTGGGAAGATACAGTGGAAATCTTGCATTAAGGCATCTTCTCCCCGCCTCGAATCTCTTGACAGCACAGTTGCTTTATTAATTCTCTGTTCAGAAGTAGTGTACTATTTTTCTAGATCCAGACATATTCTTTTAAGGTGTTTTCATTCTTTAAGAAAAATCCGAAGTTTTTAATATGAATGGACAATTCCAAGGCAGGCTTTCAAGTGAATAATAGTTGTCCTCCTTCTCTGCTTTTTCGTGATGTACTCAAGGCATCATAAGGTCACAGGATGCTGTGATGATGGCAGGAGTTTGTGATTAGATAATTTTTATGACATCTGCTGAACTGATACCTATATAGTACAAGTGGCTTGTGAAAATTTGAAAAAAATTTTTTAAAAAAAGGCATCCACAGGCAATGTCACTAAAGATTATACTGCTTAGTCTTTCAATGGACTTTAGACTTGATAGAAACATTTTTGTCTTTTTCCCAATTTTTGTCCTGTTTGAGTTTGTCTACTATACACTGCAAGAATTTCTTTCTTTGGCTCTCTGTTCCTTCCTTCTCTGTAGGAGAATGGATGGTGGATCAGAAGGAAGACTTGACAGGAGGCCTATGAAAATTCTGCCACAGGCCAGCATAAAAGTTGATGCTAAAGGCTTGTCTTAGCAGCTTGTGCAATTTCACTGTTTCACCCAAAATAAGGCTTAGTCCTTTGAGTTCAGAAAAAAATGCACTTTGAAAGTGCATTTAACACAAAAGGTTCCACTAAAACTTATAAAAAGCTTAAAGATAGTAATTTTTTAGGTAAATTCTTTTCATTCTGACCTCCAGACATCTCTGTGTAAATACACTGAGAGAGCTTTGTATCATAAGAGCACGACACATATTTACTTCATTAATAAGTAAATGTTGCTGTAATCGAAATGGTGGGAGTGATCTTGCTTGGGTTTACTTTTTACATGTGTGATAAATTTGAGTGCAGTGTCCTACTCCACACGTGTAGCCCTTGGGATACTTGATTTCAGTAAAATGGCTAGCTTGTACAGCACATATATCTGCAAATAATGTGTTCTAAAATTTGCATTTTGCTTTTCTCCTATAGGAAACATGAGTGGGACAAACATGGCACTTGTGCAGCCACACTTGAGGTCCTTAATTCTCAGAAAAAATACTTCGGTAAAGCCTTAGAACTCTACCAGCATGTTGATCTCAATGGGTATGTAAATGAACTCAGTGATCTGCCTGTTATTTCAAACAGTGTCTAACCTAAAACGAAAATCTAAAAATCTGATGGTAGAGAGGAAATGAGTATTAGCGTAAATTATTTTTAGTACTGAAGTTCAGAGGAAGAGTTGTTACCCTGAGAAGCAGTCTCTGGTCACTTCAGAATCAGGTAAGCCAGCAGCATCCTTAGCAGCATCGTTCTAGACAGTGTGAGACAGTAAATTTTTGAGAAGCTTTACAGGCTGTATCTTGATACCAAAACCTATGGTATCTGTAACGTTCTAAATCAAGTGACAAAAGCCCCCAAACTTCTGAGTCATACTGAGCCCCAAACACTTGTTTTTAAGACGGTGCTCTGCTCAGAGGAAAGGACGAGCTGCAGGCAAAATCATGCAGAACATCCTGGGAAAAGGCTGAGAGGCAACAGCAAGAGAGGAGGTTATGAAGGGCGGTGTTCAGTCGCTGCAGGCAGTCCTCTGCTGTCCTTTCTGACAGCCCCGATGTGACACTCTTGCTTTGTCCCAGGGGCTGATTTCTCCTCATGGTTCCAAAGCACTGGCCATTCCAGATTCAAAATCTTGATGAGAATGTTGTGGCTTGTCCAAGTGCTGTATGTGTGCGTTCTGGCTGCAGGTGAATGCCAGAAAGTTAGAGTCCTTTCCTGATCAGTGCTTGGTGTGAGTGAGAGGATGTTTAGATTTGTTGACCATAAATTGACTGCCTGTATAAGAGGACAGTATCTGAGAGAGGAAATAGTTTTATACCAAGAAACATACCTTTAAAAAAACTCAGTAAAACAACCCCGAAGAAACCCCAAACCAGCCCATCCTGTTTATGCTCTGCCAGTGTCCTGTCCAAGCAATCTCCTAGGCAAAGTCTCATTCGTTTTGCATATGCACAAAGGAAGTAAGTCTTTCTTGCCTCCCACCTCGGTTTTGTAGATGTCTTTTAAAACTGGAGCAGATTTTTCTACACACAGCGTTTGAGCATGTCCTATGCAATGTTAAAATTAATAATGTCTAAGTCAATTACCTAAGTAGCTGTGATGGTGTGACTAAAACATTCACAGATGGCACGGTGACCGATGATGTGACTCTATATCAGCATGTGCAACACTGCAAAAGAATAGAGACTGAAGCATGTTGAAATTAATTGCTCAAAGCTTATTATCTGTTGTGAAAATGAATATAATTAATTTTATCTTTACTGAAAAAAAGACTTGTCAGTGTTCTCACTGTATATCATTTATGCTTGAATGGGAAAAATAATGACAGTGATTAAAAAAAATTGTTTCCAAAAAGCAAATTATTAAAAAGAGGGCTTCATGCAGAGTTCTGTAAGAATTAACAGAACATCATCTATTTTATTTGCCTCCTTACATCCAGTGTAAAATGACAATGAAAAGCAGCTTGTCCTTTAATCAGCTGAGTAAAATCTTCCTTGTGCCAAAACTGACCTTGGAAGGGAAGAGTTGAGCATTATCAGCATTTTTGGATTAAATCCTGTAAGATACTGACCATTCCCACTTACAGAAGAAGCTGGGACTCACAGACTCATCATGTGTTAGGTCCTGAGTCTTGTCAGCTTGGACACGTGTACTCCTCTCAGGACTGAACCTAAAGGCAGGGCTACACAGGCTAGAGGTTCTTGAGCATTACCTCATTTCTCTGATGTGACCAACTTTTCCTCTTCAAAAACATCTTTGTTAGGAAAAGTTTCTGCCCTGACAGTAACGTTGATCCAGACTGACATGCTGCATCCCTCTCCCAGTGTGCCGTGTGTCTCCCACCACAGGAAGCCCATCCTGTGTTTGAATATGAGGGTGCCTAGAGCACCCTCACAAGTCTGCCCCTGTGCCCTCTGCAGTGGCTGGAGCACAGGGGAATGTCTCAAGGCAGGGGAAAGGAAGCAATTGAACTGCATGCCCTACCTGGCACTGAACAGAGCGCTCTGAAACTCCCTTTCCCCTAGCTGTGTCTGAAGACTCAACTATCGCAGCTCCTCAGATTAAGGTGAGGGAAAAGGTTCTTCCTGACCCTGCCAAGTTAGATGGGAAGTGGCCTTTCAGAAAAGGGCCTTTCCTAGGCTGGCAAAGAATGGAAGACAAGTTGCCCTTGCTCCCATCACTGTAGTGCTTGACAGGTTCTTAAGATTGTCTGGTTTACCTAATGATTATGAAGGTATGTTTGCATACAGGAAACATGGAAAAATGTTTTATCTTTGTTTCAGTTGTCTTTTGAAAGCTGGGATAAAGCCAAGCAGTTCATATTACAAGGTAAGAGACAATCTTTTATAAAACAAAATCATGTGCATGCACTTTTTTTCAGTAGCAGTCAACTAATTTCTGTAGAACAAATGATCTTTTAAAAATTGTATAGTTCTTTAAAGTTGTGCTTTTTATAAAAGTTTTTGAGAGCTTAACCAGTGTGGCAGCTGTTGCAAGATGTGCTCGTGACCTATTAATCACTATAAGCTTTTTACTTTTTCAGATGACTGCTATAAAGGAAGTCCTTACAAGTTTTTATGGTGTAACACCAAAGATCCAATGCCTTCCTCCAGAAGAGGTAAAAACTCCCCTAACTTCTCAAAATGGAAAAAAAACCCAAACAAAAATCCAACTTGTTTTTTTTTAAAGAGCACTTTTTATCAAAAGTAAAGCAAAAATAGAGTGAAAAATGTTCAGTATGGTGAAACTTAGGTCTAGGTGTTCCTTGTGTATACAGCTGTTTGTATTTAGATATTGTTTGATTCTTGGACTTGGGTTTTAAAGGTCTCTGTCTTAAAAGATTTAAACCTGTATCTCTTGCATGAATGCTGTAACCACCATGCCTGAGGTATTGCTGTAGCTGAGCACTTTCCACCGTGCCTGCTAAAGTTTAATTGCTGCATGGCAAATGACTAAAGCCAACCAGAGTGAGCTGAATGGAGCCAGTGACTGTCAGCCTCGGTGAGGGTGCTGCTGTCAGCAGCAGCCTTCCTTTCACTGAGCATGGCTCTTGGGTTCTGGATGAAGTTGTTACTCAGTGAACAGAATCCTTCTGAAATAAAGCAGCTCAGAAGCTTATCTCGGAGATTATTTCAGAAAGCTCATACCTAAAGAGGTACAAAAAGGCATTTTGAGCTTCACTGTGGTTCAGGGTCACTTTCCTTTTGAGCCAGTCATGTCTCAGATTTCCATTTCTTTTTACTTTTCCTTGCCAACGATTGTGCTGCGCCTCGTGATGCGGTAGGGAAGGTGGTACACAGAGACAATGTGCTGTAAAGTATAGGTCACCATATCTAAACCAAAAGTGCCTTTGAAGGAGCAAAATACTATTCTGAACAATTACATATGTAGGTTGTAGAGTTCTTTCTTTCCTTTTTTCAGCTAGGTCACTCTGCACTTACAGAAAATAAAGCAACAAACAAAACCCACAAGGTTAGCTTTCGCTCTTATAAGTGGTTCCTTCTTATCTCAGCTTGTTAAAGGTGGTTTTCTACAAAACTTGGCAGAGTTATTGCCCATACACAGGCAACAATTTATGAAAGCTTGCTAAGATACAGTTGCTATTGGAGTGTGTTGTCAACTCATTTGTTTTAGTAATGCTCTGAGGTTTTTGTACTCATGTTTTTTAACATGAAAAAAGTCTATAGGTTACAGTATTTTTAAAATGTGTTCATAATTTACTTTAAGGAACAAAGGAATATTAGTTGAATGTGGGTTGTACACTCACCCACCTTTTGACATTAAAGAAATATAGAGCTAACACAGTTTCTAGCTCTGTTCACTGTAGTTCTGCCATTGGTTTTAGTACACTCGGGATACTGCTCCAATTATATGAAAGTAATTTACAGCTCGGGTCTCCTGTACTTAACAGCTGAAGGTATTGGGTAATAGAAATGAAAAAGTACATCTCAGCTATTTGAAGATAGGCCTTTTTCAGAGTTCTAGCCTTGTCCATGCCTGAAGTGCATGATGGAGGTACTTTGATGTTTGAAATGTGTTAGACACACTCTCTGTTCTTAAGTTTTTTAAAAAAACCCCAAAACATAAAAAATACCCGAAACAAACACCCCCCCCAACAACACAAACTCCAAACAGACAAAAAACCCCTCACCACAGTTACTTTTGCCTTGTACGTCTCTTTTTGTCCTGCTTAATTGTTTCAAAACCTTTTTTTTCCCCCATTTTGTTAGACTTGAGCATTTGGGGGGATCTTCCTGTAATCTTTTTGCCACATGAAAGGCCTCCATGCCTGCCTGCTTTATTCATGGTCAGTATTTTTCTTCCTAGCCTGTCCTGTAGTCCAAAAATGACATTTCTGCTCCTTCCGGCAGCTTGGTTCTTTTGGTTTCTTTTCTGTAAAAGCTATTATAAAATTTAGTTTCTGTTCTCATCTGTGGAGAATTTTATTTGCCTCAGTTCCTGTCCTGCTATGAAGAGTTGGTGAAAATTGTCTTTCTGGTTGCATGTACCCTTCAATATTCACAGCGTTCAGCCCGAGCTCATCTTTAAGGTGAACAGCTTCTGTGCACTGTGCAGATGAGTAAAGACCAGGATAATGTGTCACAGCATTTCATGATGAGGCTTACTAGTTACACAGTTCCCCAGACTGGTACTGAGTATGTACTATAAGCTGCTCAGAGTGGATGCCTCTTGTACTGTTCTTTGCATTTTTCGTCTGGTAAATACACAAATAATTACGGCTGTATTCTATAGGGCAGTGTAGCTGAAAAATTGATTAATTTTCTCCTTCCCATGAGGCTGATCTTATCCTTTATGTTTCTAGGGTGAAAAAGCACAAACAATTGGCCAGATTGAATTCTGCTTCACCAAAGAACTGCAGCTGACAAACTGCATGGCACCAAAGGGTGAATCCAACCCAACGCAGGCTCACTTGAAGCTTGGAACTGAGGAGCTGTCGATCTGCAATGATACTCTCCCAACCTATTATCCTTCAGAGGTCCAAGGTCACAAATGAAGCCATAAGAGTGAGAAAAGCTTTTTAAACAGCAACAAAACCCAAACTCATGTACTATCACAAGCCCCTGTCCCTATCACAGGCCTACAGTGAAGATTTCTGCTGGAAAACAAAGTTCTTTTGCAATTAAAGGAGTGGTCCACATGATGGGATCAGCATCTGATATACAGCTTGGTCTGGATTTATTGGCTTGCTTATGGTTTGAATCAGTGTTCAAAAGAGAACTGTGACTTCTCAGTTTGACATGCACTTCAGTCTGCCACTTCAGCTGTTTTTTGGTTTGTACCAGTGAGTCAGGGAAATTAAGTAATTCTTTGTATTGAAAGGATGATCGTCTCTGAGATGAGATGACAATTTCTTGAGAAGAAAATACTGTAAACAAAAAGAACTCTGAGACCTGTCTGAAGGCCCATTCCCCAGTGTAATACCTACTGCCTTGCGTAATTGCTCTCCAGAGGTGCAGGACAGGGATCATGTCATCTGAGGTGTGGAACCTTTCCTCACTGAGGGATCACAGTGGACCAAAGACAACTTTTGCATAACTTCTTAGTGAAGTAATAATGTTCTTCAAGTTTGGGGTCTTCTACCTAAAAGTCCCAGGCAGACTGTATTTGTAGCCTTACCTGTTCTTTGATTATTTTTGTGGCAGTAGCTCCATACAGTCTTGAACAATAACCAGTGCTAGAGCTTACATGTTAGTGTAGGAGAATGTTAGGCCCTAGAAATATGTTGTTACTAATTTTTAGTTGTATTTGAGCATTCAGCATTACCACATGTGAGTGCTTGCACTTTTATATAAAACCAAGAGCGTCACGTAATCCCTTTGTTCCAAGAAACAGCTTTTTATAGGTGAAACAATAAATACTACAGGATTTTCAGTAAAAAGTACTGATGTTGGCAGTAGTGCATCTCTACCCCATAATGATCAGTAACATGCCACGAAGTTGGATGTTTCCAAAGGGAACCAAATTTTGATGGCATCTTCCCCACAGTGCTGTGTTGATCTGTGTGTCTCAGATTGTGTTTCAAAGAAAGACAATTATGGCTCAAGGAGCCATCTGTTAGTTAGAATAATATTACTGTGAAAACATGAAATGCAGTATTAGAAACAAATTTGTTATTATGTGGGGGTTAGAAACCATTTACCTTTACTCTGATTTTTTTGACCGTCCCTGTTTCTCCACTGCCTTTCATTTCATGCTCTGTTACCTTTCCATTCCAGAATGCTGTCAGTTTTTTAGGCCTTTCTTGAAACTCAGCTATTTATTTTAACAGCTAAGAATTTATTATGATCTGCCAAACGAGTGATTTTTGGGTTTGCCTGTTTTTCTGCAGCTGTTTTAATTCCTCAGTCCTGTTCACAGTTAGAATCAAAACTCAGACTTGGAAGCAATGAATGGTAGCACTGGTTCTTGCAAAGACATATTCCATTGTCATCTTGAGTGCAATCACACGGCACCTACAGGACAGATGACGGATCAGACCGAGCCAGCCTGGATTTAGGAGAGGCAGGTCCTGCCTGACCAACCTGATCTCCTTTTATGACCAGGTGACCCACCTGGCAGATGTGGGGACGGATGGGGATATTGTCTTCCTGGACTTCAGCAAGGCCTTTGACACCATCTCCCACAGCATACGCCTGGAAAAGCTGGCAACCCATGGCTTGGACAGGTGCACTCTTTGCTGGGTTAAGAATTGGCTGGACAGCTGGGCCTAGGGAGTGATGATGAAGCTTGCTGCATCCAGTTGGCAGCCAGTCACCAGTGGTGTCCCCCAGGAATCTCTCTTGGGCCCAGTCCTGTTTATGGATGATCTGGATGAGGGGATTGAGTCCACCATCAGCAGCTTTGCAGATGACACCAAGTTGCAGAGGATGGGTGTCACTCTGCTGGAGCATAGAAGGGCTCTGCAGAGAGACCTGGATGGGCTGGATTGATGGGCCAAATCCAGCAATGTGAGGTTTAACAAGACCAAGTGCCAGGTCCTGCACTTTGGTCACAACAACCCCCTGCAGCACTAAATGTTGGGGACAGAGGGGCTGGACAGTGGCCAGGCAGAAAGGGACTTGGGGATACTGATTGGCAGCAGCTGAACATGAGCCAGTGTGTGTGCCCAGGTGGCCAAGAAGGCCAGTGGCATCCTGGCCTGGATCAGCAGTAGTGTGGCCAGCAGGACCAGGAGAGTGATTGTCCCACTGTACTCAGCACTGGTGAGGCCACGCCTCAAATGCTGTGTCCAGTTCTGGGCCCCTCAGTTTAGGAAGGATGTTGAGATGCTGGAGTTAGTCCAGAGAGAGGCAACAAGGCTGATAAAGGGTCTGGAACACGAGTCCTGCGAGGAGATGCTGAGGGAGCTGGGGTTGTTCAGCCTGGAAAAAAGGAAGCTCAGGAGAGACCTTGTCACTCTCTACAACTGCCTGAAAGGAGGTTGCAGCCAGGTGGGGTCGGTCTCTTCTCCCAGTCAGCCAGTGACAGCACAGGAGGATGTAGGCTTAAGCTGCACTTGGGGAGGTTTAGGTTGGACATGAGCAAGAAGTTCTTCACAGAAAGGGTGATTGGGCACTGGCTGCAGGGAGGTGATGGAGTCACTGTCCCTGGAGGTGTTTAAGAAAAGTCTGGGTGTGGCAGTTGGTGCCATGGTCTAATTGAGATGGTGTTAGGTCGTAGGTTGGAATCAATGATCTCAAAGGTTTTTTCCAACCTAGTTGATCCTGTATGATTCTGTGTGATAACCTTAATGGAAGATCAAATCAATACTCTTAATTTTTTTTTAGTTGCAGGATAAATGATATTCAATATATTAAAATATATTAAAATATATTTTATAATGCCAAGTATTGCCTAGGGAGATAAAATATACAGGAGTGTGAGTTCTCTGCAGTTGAAGTGAAATTCTGCAGTGAATGCATTAAGAAAAGCCAGTAACTGTAAATACAAACTTTACAAGTGACACAGACACTAACAGCCTTCACAGTGAGACACTCAAAGGTAAAGCTGGCTCTTGCCAAAGGGAGTCAGCAGATACACACAAGAGTGATAAACGACCAAACTCTGCAGCAGACTAGATACGCTTCCATGCATTTTTCAGCCTCGTTTTCCGATGAAAGAAATGTGAAGGAGCTGATAAGTCTTAAAACTTTGAGAATAACATAATCCAAAATGAGTGAGGGAGACAACGTGCAGGCTGCAACTGAGTAAAAATTGACTGAGAGAAAGTAAAGGTTGGCTAAAGTAACCTCACATACTCTGAAGTCCCATTTAAAGGGACATACCTGAAGTACTGTGTTTGCCTTAAAAAAACACACCCATGTACTTTTTACTACACATCAAATATTTAATTTTTCTATGGTGAACTTTTCAGTAGTATCAATAAAACCGTATATATATGACTACTGTTGCATGGGTTTTGGCAAACCCACCTGCCTAACTTCTAGGAAGATACAAATCTCTTTTGAAAGCTACTGGCTGATTTTTATACAGAGATGTGCCAAGACATTATGAAGTTTTAAGTGATATATTTAAGGGATGCTTTAAGGTCTGTATGTAGGCAGCCAGGAGAGCAGATGAATGAATACCATCTCCACTTTAGACCAAAGATCATGTCCAGCCCTTTGTGTTCTCTCTAGCAATGGCTCACAGCCAGTTGTGAGCCTCATCAGTTGCTTTCTATCAGAATGTATATAATGTCAAGTGTTGGATTAAGGCAGTTTAAAAACAAGAAGTAAACAAAGGTATAGTGGGAGCCATAAAATTCACTTCAGTTCTGAAAAGTGTCACTCTCTTCCTTATGCAATATAAATTGTCAGCCTTGAAAATTCAGCACAACCTGGGGATGATGGGTCCTGTGTTCTTTTCTACATCATTGAATAAATTAACTAAATTCCAGCAGAGATGTGTGTGTAGTCTCGGTGGTTTAAAACACTGGTCAGCTCCACAAAGGGACTTAGCTTATTTATACCCTTTTTCCATGTGCTCTCTCACGCAAAATGCTTGAGCATCCCTTGGCATGTAGGTTAGAGCATGGGGGTGCGTCCCTTTTCCAAGGACAGCCCCTCTTCCTGTTGCATGGGCAGGTTCTTTTCTCTTTGTTGTTTTTTGGTCTCTTCATGTCCTACACTGAACCCTTCTCAGCTGCCCAGGAACCCGGCTTCAGCCAAGTTTATGGTGGGGCAGAATAGGAGTTTGGGAAATGCAGCTTCTGCTCAGTTTCATGAGGTAGCTGCCCACGTGCATGTGCACTGTGCTTAGGGGCAGATCAGGCTCTCTCTACCAGCAGGCAGCTGATCTGCCAGTGCCAACCGCAACAGGAGATGGGAGAAACAGAGGGGCCTTGCCCACATCACTTGTTCTTAGTGGGGGCAGCAGCTGGTTCCTGTTGCCCAAGGGATGGGCAAAGCTACTTCTGCAGGCTGGAATGGAGGTGGCACAAGCCTCTGGCCGTGTCCCTGCTCTGCACCCTCCGTGGCTGGAGAGGCTGGGCTGTGCTGCTGCCCCAGCTGCTGCTGACTGGAAGGAGATGAGTGGGGGCAGGATTGCAGTGTCCACGCAGCACGTCAGCAGGCTGCCCATCAAGTCCCACAGAGGGGGACAGGCTAGGTATCTACAGCTGCAAAGCAGCAGGTTGGGAAGGGAGATTTTGACCCGAATGGGTTCTTGAATTTGGGCACCTCAGTTCTGGTGTGGTTATGCTTCAGTCAGCTGTGCTCTGGATCCGACACTGAGCACCGTTAAGCCAAGGCCACAGAAGGTTAATGGTGCTGCTAAGAGTGTTATTGATGCCTGATGATGGTACTGATGATGCAAAGGGAAATTGTCAGGACTTTGTAAGTTGCTTTCCCAGGAATGGAGCAATCAATGATGAGGAATGTTGTACTTACTGTAAATTCAGACTGTCGTGCTGATCTGGCAGCTTCCTTCACAAGGGTCACTGCATGCCTCCTGTTCCTGTAAATATTCCCTATTCCACAAAGTTGCCAGCGATCACCCAGAGTTGATATAAATAGTTAATTTTAGAAAGTATTTAAATTTCTTGTGCTTTGAAGAATAAGAGGTTTAGTATACAGGCTAAGTGAGACCTGATGTGGGAGATAGGCAGATTATTTTGTGTTTATGCTGTGATTTTCATTATTCCTTACCCCAAGGTACAGTGGAGCATCACAGACTGGAGGAGGATTAGATAGACCTCAGGGGCAGCCAAACCCACCCATGCCCACAGATTGGTGGTGTAAATCAATACATCAATACATTCAGCATGAAAATCGCAGTGCTGACATTCTTTTGCAATGCTCAGTCTAAAGGACTGATATTTCAGTAATCTTTTATAAAACAAAAGAAGCAAAAATGACCATATTTGATAAGAATTTTAAGATGTTATAAAATTCTTAAGCAAGCTGGAGAATACCATAGTGCTGTTTTTTAAGAAATGCTTTTCTGAGCACAGCCTCATTTATCAGAAGAGAGGCTGTTTGCTTGGGTTTTTTCCTATAACTCTCACAATTGTTTGTGTTAGAGACCTGTGCTCTGCATGCAAATTAGGAGAGACGAGCCAAAACAAAATTAGCAAGAATTAAAAGTACAGCAGTTACCTTGTAACAATTCCAATCTCTATAAACAAGCACGCTGCATCCCAGCAGGTACCGGCCATTAGATCACTAACTTCTGCTTAGTATTGAGTAAAACTTGGTGCTGTCAGCCCTGGAGGGATTTCTCCCTTTCCAAAGTGCTCAGCTGAGAGTGGAGAAGCTGTGTGTACATCTAGCGGAGGTTGGAAGAGCTGTCATGTCACCTCATTGCTGTGATTTTAGCCCATCAACCTTCCCCAGATCCATCTCCCTTACCAAGGTTTCATAGGGTAAGTTATGAATGCTGCACGTATCCAGATAACTTGCACTGACAATTCCCAGTGCCAGATGTTGTGGGCCTGTGTTCAAAAGAACATTGAGAAGGGACTGCTCCTCCTCATAAACCCTAATTTGCAGATATTTGCTAAATGTCCGGGGTATGCATTTGTCAAGGATTTATTAGCCAGGAGGCTGGCTGACTGATGTGTGAAGTGGGAACCATTTTGTTGTCTCCCAGACTCTCAGATGTTTGAGGCTTAGAATTCTCGTATCCTACTGAGGCAGTTGTTTTATACCTAACAGCTGGCCCTGACTTATTTTTTATCCTTCAGCCCCTGGATATCTTCAGAGATTTCAGTCTCACAGTTTCTGTGAGATCTGTGAGATTTAGTAAGCAGCTTGTCATTTCTGAAGTCTACTGCAGGATAATCACTGTAATAAAATAGCTCTGGGACACAAACTACCCTCCCATTTCCAATGCCTTGTGTTGTTTTCTCTTTGATTCCTTTCATTATCCTCAGTGACTTGAGGGATGAATGGACCATGCTTTTCATCTCGCAGAGTAATTGAAGGCACATATATTGTAAGAGAGAAAAATCTCTTAAATCTCATGGACAAAATATTCTCAAAATAAACACCTATTTTCTCTCTCCGTTTTTCCCCCTCTATGACTTTGAAGGATTCTGACTGCAAGGAACCCTGCAGGTCTGAAAGAAGGTAGGCGTATTGATGGATAGCTTTTAATCCTTTGTTATGTGTTTGGCACCTGCTTTTTGGCCAGCCTAGCTGATTAACAGACTTGCTGTCACACTCACAAGTGACCAAGAACAATATCTCAAAAACTGAATTTAAAAAGGTGGGGGAAATGGATATTTATTAAATCAGTTAATAGTTTGGGGCCTCTACAATTACTTAAACAGAAATATTGCATGGATAGCCTGGTCTGTCTGGACAGTTGGGAGAACAGGGAAATCGGGGGATGTTTTCTTAGCTCTGCCACCATCCCCCCTGCAAGTGAAATTCAGCTTGAAATCTGATGACAATTTTAAGTCTCACAAATTATGTAAGACTTCCATGCACTTGCTGTCTGCAGAGGACCATTTCATCCTCCCTAGCCCTGGATAAGTAACTAAAGTTTAAATGCTTAAAAATATCATGGGTTTTGGAGGTAATAGAACATCTGATCCCTACAGTGGTCAAAGCCCTGGTTTAAGCATCTGAGCTCCTTTTGCTTACATGGTGTGAACTGAATGGTGCTGCAGAGAGATGCCTCTTGCAATAGTTGGGCTGAGTCTTAAATCCAGCTTTTTCCCAGGGTGGCAAGGAGGAATGTCCTGCTGCTCTGGAGCAGCCCTTCCTAAGCCTTTTGAGATAAACCAGGCATGGCATTCCTGGCAGGAGCCCAGACAGCACTGGTTAGTGTAAATAAGCACTGCTTAGTCGTGGCACAGCCACACTCTTCCAGTCACCCCCAACAGGTTTCTGCTGCTACAAAAGGCCTCTGGAGAATTTGCTGAAGCAGGTGTTTTAGCAGACATGAGAACCCAGGGCTTCTCTCTACTTCAGGCAATCTAGCCAGTTTTCTTCACAGTTTCACAAGGAGAGACTTGGAAGGAGGCCCTGTGCAAAGAAAAAGCCCCCGTCTAGAGGTTTGGATGCTCAGAGGGGAAAAAGAAGTCTTTGTCCCTGTTTGACCCTGCCAAGGGGAGAGGACAAGGGACCTCTTCTCCTGTGGCTGGGAGCACTGCTTCACTTGCTGACGCCTTCAAACAGCTCCAGCACTTTCAGCTGTATGTTAAGCACAATGGGTGTTGTCCTTTGCTATGAATTTTGTCCTGTTGGTATAAGTTACATGGACTCTTAGGAAGCTGCCTCAGGAACTGGTAGGTGAAAGAGTAACCTTACCTGGCAAGGAAGGAGTGCACTGGGTACTGAAACTTCTCCTCCTCACCCAGATGGATGAGCCTCAGCAGCACATATCCAAGTGCCTGGGGAATGACAGAATCAAATGGTGAGAGGAAGGACTTGGCAGAATGAGGTGCCAGGTGAAGCAGAGTTTCATAAAATGAGATTTTTTTGCTTTTCATTCCTAAATTCCCCCAAATTTCACAAGAAGCATGCATGCTTTTTCTCATCCATTTCTTAAAATATGCTAAGCAGTGTTCTGTGCATTTCCCCTTCTCCAGCTGAATTCTGCTTGAAGCTGCTAGTGGTCAGTGGTGGAAATTTTAATTACTGGCAGCTCATTTTATAGGCCACAGAGAGCCAGACAGAGCTAATTCCATAACCCTAAATTATAAATAATGTATTACCTAATAGAGATGCTGAAGTCCCTTTAGGCTTGCAAATCAGCCAGTTAATAACTTTTTGGTTTAGACATACTGAACATTGTAATAACCTGATGTCATTTTGAACACAGCAATTAAGTATTCGGTTTACAAGACAAATTGAGACTCATTACAGTCAATCAGGGAGAATTACACAAACTTAAATTGCAGATATTTATCACAGTTTCTCAGAAGAAAATTTTATTAGCTATTTTGAGAGAAAAAGCTGCTGCTTTGTTATTCTGTAAAAGTACTGCCTTCTTTATAAGGAGCTTCTAATGAGCTCTTGTTCCAATCCTAATGTTTTATGGTAATCTGACTGCACCATGTCATCATAGGTCATTGTGAAATTAGATAGTGAGCGTGACAAATATATCACACTGGCAATTTCTTAGCAACTTATTTTCAGTTTTTGCAATTGTGATGGCTAGAAGGAGACAAAACTTTACTTTAGATAATGCAATAGGAACTGATTCAGAAGCCAGTGACTTCCAGTACACTGGACAGAACAAAACCAACCAAATAAATAAACAAAACAACAACACCACCACGGAAAAGGAAATAGTGAGATTTTATATGCTTAGTTCATCATGTTTGCTTAACTTAGAAAACGTTGGGAATTTTCCTGTACTTTAGAGCTCAGTAACGGAAGAAATTCAAACGCCACTTGTTAAATACACAACACAGATATTCAATTATTTATGATTGCAATTTTTAATGATTTTAATACCACCCATCTTTGTAAGCTTTGTACTATATTTATCTTTTTTACAAGATTGACTAAGCTGTAATAAAGCTGCCAAAAGCCAATTTACAATATTGGGGTAATACTAATACTGCGTAGCAGAGGAATTGGAATAAAATTATTTCCATTTATCCAAGGACTTCAGATGAAATATTAAGTAGCATCATGGCTAGATTTGGAGAAAGAAACCAGGCTGAGGCTGCTTTTCAGAAACTTGCTTAACATCTTTTCCCCCCTCAATTTCTCTACAACACAGGAGCCCAATGCTGTTGGCTCCACCTATAGCACTTGGGGGTCCTATTGCATTAAGGCAAATTTTTATTATCAGTTGAACAAATCACACTCAGACTCTGTTAATCACTAACCTTTGCATCATTATGAATGACTGACAATAAAGCTCCTGTTTTATCTCCCTGCTTCCAGTACCAGCATGTTTCTCTTCTAGGTTATTGGGCATCATTCATGTTTAGGCTGAGAGGTTGTGTTTTGTAGTCACTCTTTGTGAAGACATCATTTACATGAACATTTCCTGAAATGTCACAGTCAACTGCAGTTTCATTAAAGGACATTGGTATTAAAAGACAACTGGAATTTGCATTCAAGTAACAGAGCAGAAGGGTTTGCAGAGAAAACCATGTTAATGAAGTCGTTTTGCCTTAGAAAAGTAGTTACATTTCCATAGGAAGAAGTTTTGTCTTCATTTTCTTTATTCCACACAGAGAATTAGAGGTAAAGATTCTGAGATAGTGAACATGCCATGATGCAGCCCGACTGCACCAGACAGTTTATTACCAAATTTTATTCCGGACTTTATATATTTTCTGGAACTAGCTACCATGTGGCCTGCTCTCAGAAGCATTTCAGGGTAGTTTTCTATAAAATAGAAAAAATTATACAGTTGATGTTATTTACATGACACAATAAGCAATTCCAGATTCTGCTAGTTGTGAAACGTTTTAACTTTTGAGAAACCTTTTCCAGTTTGTCAAGTGAAAAGTGGGATTTGGTTACAAGAGAAGACTATCGATCTAGCTGACATACTGGATGTGTCCAGGTTGGCCAAACAGCTGATTTGTTCCAGGATTCAGCCAGAACATTTCTGAATCTCAGTTGTCCACGCTGTGGTCATTGACTACATTTCTGTCCTGGGAGAACAACTTTCCAAGCTAACCATTTTCCACAAGTCTGAATTTTATTTTCCAGTGAGCCCTTTCTAGACTTCAGCAACCACCAGAAAATATCCCTAATGCAGCCAAGATATTTGCAGTTCCAAGAATATCACAGTGCAGAGCTGTGCTTTATTCTGTTGTAGCTGGATCAAAACATTAGCATTTCAGACAACTCAGTTCTGAAATTCTGAGACTACTTGTCCGTACTTCCAGTCTGAACTTCTGCCTTGTTTACGTTAGCCTTCCTATTCTGGATTTTACAGGAGAGAGAGGGAAAGAAACCAAAGGACCAAGTGACTTGCTGCAGATCACAGAGAAGTAAAATCAGCCATGACCAGAACCTCATTTAGTGCTGCCTGTATTAGGTTAAATTAGATTTGCAGCATTATTTGCTCTGTTTTGTTGCACTGTATTGTAAGAGATTTGGCAGAGGATTTGTTTATGTGACAGAGAGCAGAGTTATAAATAACAATGTTTTGTTCCTACAGGTGCTGTTTTACAAATAAAATGACTGCAGGAGAAACAGAGTCTGAAAATAATGTGCCGTGTATCTGCTTTCAAAATGTATTAATTTATAACATCGAGGCAAGTCAGCATGCAGTTTGAAACACTTCTTACAAGACTTCCAATTCCCCCAGACAACGTGCATTGCCCAGGTGGAGATGAATCATTGCTGTCCTTGAAAACCTTGCACGCTGGAGCTGGTGGAAAGCTGTGCTGCCAGTCGTCCCAAAGGGCTTTTTGCTATGAAGTACCCACCAATTAAGAACACTGGCCCCTTTGGAAGCTTTCCTAAACTTCACAAATTTCCCTACTTAGCAAGCAAAACAAGCCCTTTTATCAAGTTCTCCCAAAGATTGAGATCCTCCCTGCAGCCTCTGTCTGCAAAGCCTGATGCACATGTGGGCCTTTTCCCCTAGAGCTTTGCCAGAGGTTTGAGATTTTCTTTGAAATAAATTCTGCACTTTGAGAACTACTGTGAGGCAGTACTTTGAGACTGGGAGGGACTGGTCTTCTTGGTGGATGTTTTACTCCTTATTCTGGGTCTCTGAGTGTTAGAGACTTGAAAACAGGTGGCAGATTCACAGGGATTTATCCAGTCAATTACATCCAGTGAGAAAGAAGTAAATGAACTGTAGAAATTTTTAATAGCTATTTGCTTATTTTGTGAAATAGGCATGACTGCAACGAACAGGCTGGGCCAAACCTAAATTAGTTAATTGACTCCACTGGTGATCTATGGTGGAATTTGTATCTTTTGATTAGGAACAGATTTCCCTGGCTGGAACCAAGCAGAGCAGGAGACAAAGGAGGAAAATGGTCTCTGTTAAAACTGTTTGGAGAGTGCTGTCTGAGAGGTCTAGTAATTAGATACACATCTGAGTTGGGGCAGCCATTTGCCTGGGATTGTTTTTAGCTATGTGATTTAGCTACTTGGTCATGTTATGTGGCGAGATAATGCAGTCACAGAAATGGTTTAATTGCTTTATGTAGGAAACTTCTAGTCAAACATGCCATAGTAATGTCTCAAGGCAAATTGCAGCAAAGCTTGAAAGAATGTTTTGCAAATTACTTAGGATGTCAAAACCAACATTTTTCTGGTTTTAATGATACTGAGAAATCATAATTATTCAAGTAAGCCTTTGCCTCTCCGGTGATAACAGACAGGTGGTTAAGACACTGTTTGAAAATAATACTGTCTCACATAATACTCAACATGGATAATATTTTTTTTTTTCTTTCAGCAGGCTATTGTGGAGCTGTATCGTTGCTCATAATGGGGTTTGTGAGATTAGAGTGGAAATTGTACCAGTAATTACTCAGGTCAGAATGCCCTGACATGAGAAAATAACATTACTCAAACCCCAGTTAACTGAATGATGATTCAGAGCTGTGTACAGGGTATTATTTGTGACCTATAGAAACGATAAATGTATAATTATTTCTAGAACATTTAAGCCAGCAGATACTTAAGCAGTAGAAACATATTTATGGTTATTTCCAGTAGAAGCAGGAAAAGGAAGTATTTAAAACAACAGGTTTTAAAGGTGAGGTAGAACTTAGGGGTTTGGAAAACAGCAAAATTCTAAGATAAAACTACTTTTTTGGAACAACTTAAAAGCTGAGATTATGTAATTTCACTATTAAAGTAGCTACAGCAAACATAATTTTTTCCACATTACACAACACACAGATCAGCCATCATTATGGTATTAAAATCAAAGGATAAATTAGAGATACTTAATAATGCCATGTGTATCTACTTCATTGAACAAGGTGCCTAAGAACATGTATCCCAATACCAAGCATTGCAGAATTGTTGTGGAAACCATTGCAAAATGACATGCACATATAGTTAACTGTCATAAAAAAACCCCAAGCAAAAACCTTCAACAAAAGCATTAAGTGGAATACTTTTTAATGAGCTCTGGGGAAATGACACAAACTCAATTTCTGAGTGCCCTTATTTGGAAAAGAGAAGGGCTGGATTTCATTCTTCAGTGTATCAACGCAATTAACTAAACTAAGCAGAACAAAATGTGTCCAGGAATTTTATAATTGGGTCTATGCCATCTGCAAAGTAATTCTAGTCCCTGTGAAACTGTCTTCTCCTACAGGTTTGTGGGCTAGAAATGGTATATGTAGCAGATATTGGTTGCTAGCATGAAGTTTTTGTCAATGTAATTCCAGATTTGGTTTCGTAGAAGTGCACAAACTGCTGAAACATTTGAAAGTTATTTGTCTGACCAGTCCTGTTCAGCTGCAAAGCTGCAATTCTTTCCGTACAGGACTGGTTTACTAGCGAGCTTTGACTTCTATTTCTTCACTCTCACATGTGAGGAGTGAAACCAGCTCAGGTTGTACAGGTGACTGCTGAGGTCACTTCATGACTCCATTATATGCAGGAGGTTACCTCAAGGGCTAATGATTATCTTGGCAAAAGTATAATTCTTGAAGCATCTCAACAAGAACAAAGGTTTCCTATTTTTATAACGGTTGGCACAGAATATCAGGTGCAATAGGAAGGGAGTAGAACATGAGATTCTTATTGCATTAGTAGGGCTTCTTTTTCAAGAAAGATCATTAAGACATTATCAATCTGTACCTAAATGGATTTCTAGAAGTAGTGATTCAGTCCCTCCAGCACATGCATGATTCTCTATTCCTATCTTGAAAACTTCTAAAGTGTAAAAAGATTTTTTTAACAAATCTGATTTATGCCAATATATTGCAGCATTTGAGGAAATCTGTGCAAGATGTAGACTTGTCTACACAGAAAAAAAATATAAAAAGATTTCTGATTGCAGTGTGTTAGGGTCTGTATGAAGTCAAGCAAGTCATTAAAACAAAATGCATTTTCCTTGCTGTATTTCTGTCTGACACTGAAAATGTAAATCATGTGATAAAGATATTTCTGACCCTCAGTTTCAAATCCTGTTTGTAGAATCCTCAGGCAAGTAATTAAATTTAAAAACTTTTGAGGATCCCTAAGCATAAATTTCCTTTGCTGTATTTTTATGATACCAGGAAAGGTCTAGGAAAGGTTGAGCATGTGTAAAACCATTCCCAATCCCAAGTACGTTGACACCAATTTCAGACTGGATAAAGATGATTTACATAGCAGTTTCACTTGATTGGCATTGAACAGTGGATTGAAGTGGATTTCTTTACCTGACAGAAGTTCCTGCTTACTTCTGGCAGCTAACCTCATTTTACGACCTTGTAGTTGCAATATGCTCTGGTCCTAATGACCTTACTTGGAATTAAAGCTCATTTTCAAAGCCAAAGTAGATAGGATCTAAACCTGCTTTTACTATAGTGTAATACTGCGTGATATTGTTCTGTGAGATTACTCAGGAAAGTGAAACAGATACTTAAATTGTGACAACTGTGGTAAGAACCATGAGGACGTGTGAGACAGAGTAACACCTTTGATGCAGAGAGGTGGAAAAATACTCCAGCTAATGCTGAGTGAAAACATAGGATCCCAATGGCTTCAAAAAGTACAAATACCCTTAGAAAGATGGATATAAGGAAATTATGCAAAAAAAGCAACACAAATACTAAAAACTCCCCTATGAGGTGACACTTTGTTTTAGTTAAGGAGTTAAACGCTCACTTGGAATGTAGGGATCCTTTATTTAGCTCCCTTTTTTGGCCAAGAGGATACACATTTCCCACTACTTGTGAAAGTCCCTCACCTGGCAGAACAGTCTGGATTGGATTGCATCAGCTGTTTGTATTGCTGTTTCCCTTTGCACAAATCAGCACTCTGCTGACAGGACTGGGTCTTGGGACTCCCATCCATCTGCTGAACTTTTGAGACACTATACACAGTCATGAATTACTTCTTCTCTTCATCTTGGTGAAATTTCAGATGGTTTATGAAAGGCTAGGCAGCTTTTTCAGCAAGACCGAGGTGATTCTCAATCCTGAACATAACAATTAAGGACACGCGGTGTGGAGAGTGTGAAGTAGGGGTTAAAGTGTCTCCAGGGCAAAAAGGTGGCAGTGGATCTTCAGCACTGAAAAGGAAATGCAAATCCATGCAAATTTCCTGTCCGTTTGCTTCCTAGAAAACATTTTAATATAAAAGAATACAGTATGGCGTAGAAAAGCACTGGGTCTAAGCTCTGTAGATACAGTAAGAAGTACGTGACAATTAATCTGGATACCCATTATTTTGTAATTATTTTGTTATAGGTGAACACTATTCTTCCGTCCTCCCGTGTGTTTGTTAGTTTGTTTGTCTTTTTAATCTTACAAGGGACGTGGTTCTGCAATGCAAATAATTTAGAATCCAGTTCCTCTTCACTGACCTTGATAATTGCCTCCGGAAAAAAACTTTAAAATGCTTTCTAGCTGAGAAGATGGAAGGAGATCCAATGCATCTTACTGAAATTTTCCCCAGCAATGGGCTGCATGGCCTGGGCACTGTGCACTTGTTACACGAGGTATCAGACAGCCCACACCTGGCAGCCGCCTGGGAAGCACGAGGGTGACAGCAGTGATGTGGTGTCCTTTCAGATGCCAGTTCCATGTGCACAGCCCACAGAGGTGGAAAGTTGGCTCTCACTCCAGTCAAAGGCTGTATCCCAAAGAGATCAGCACAGTCTGCTCTCGGAGAAGGCCAAGGGGATATTCCCTGTGGAGAAGAGTTGATTGAACAGGGAGTTCCTGTGATAAGGTGCGTAGGACTTTTGTCAGCATTATAAAGGCCCTGAAGTCCTTACCAGTGGCACTCATAGGATGGTCCAGCTTAGCTGAACAGCTGAACGTTCAGTGCTAATTCCCAACTTCAGCCTCCGAAAATCAGCTGAAGGCAATCGTTCTGCCTAGGAGCTAATTGAACCCTGAAGACCCAGCTAGGCATAATGAAGCTAGAGAGTGGGGAAATACTACACCTCTGAGAGAATGAACATGAGTATGGATAAGTTAAGTGAAGTTGGGGAATGAGGGAGGAATTATCTCTTGCATTTTGTTTTATTGCTTATTGAATAGGGATGAAAATGCTGTGAGGGACTTTTAACACCCAGATTTGAATGGACTTGAGAGACTGTGCAATCCAGCTAAATTTGAACGTTTTGCTTTTATTCTTTCTGCTGTTACCTCAGTTTTACAAAGTTTTCACAAATTTGGTAAAGCTTGAAAAGCAAATTGCAAGTCTAGTGGGTAACAGCAGCTGAGAGCCATGTATGTCTGTTTGAAAGGCTCTCATGAGGCCAAGGAAACTTTGTTTTGAAATCTAGCAGCACGACTGCTCTTGCAGAATTCTGCTCTTTCCAAGGAGAATTGTGCCTCATTTGCACAATCTAAGACAGATTTGCCTCTGGTCACCATCACCCTGCGTTCTCTGGTTGAGTGCTGCTATGGAACAGCTGCAACCCTGGTCTGACTTTTGTCTCTTTTTTAAGTCTTTGACCAGCTGGTGCTCAGGCTCATTTAGTCACCTGTGTATGAGGCCTTGAAACTTTTTTTTAAGCTGCTTTAAAAGTAACTCATGATATTAAATTCTGCTATTCTTGCAGAACAACTGCATTTCTTTTCTAACACAAATAAGCTTTTATTGATCAGTGCTCATACACCAAGTTCGGCAAGCTTTTGCTTTTCATGCCTTGCTTCACAAATTGTGCATTACATTTTTTTCAGGAATACAGAAGCAAGTTAGGGACATATAATGGTTCTTGAAGCAGAACACAGAAATCATAATTTATAAGGGAACATAAGGGAAATGTAAAATTTTACTGCAGGATTAATTTTATTTACAGTCAAGAAAAACCTTTATTTTGGAACAAATAATATACTATACTTGTTCCAGAGCTTTTCAAACTCTCTTGATGGAAAGATAGCAAATGGATGATAAAAGAAAACCCAGGAAATCCATATCTTAAAACATCGGGGTTTTTTACCAGCTGGGATTTAGTCTATTGTACCCTTTTTCTCTCAAAAATTCTTGCTGGCAACAAAAACCCCACTGTCAGTAAGTTACTACAATTTAATACGTATCTGAATCAAAATATCAGTCAGCCAGTGCACATCTGACTGACAGCCCCGTGGGTCAGATATGAGACTACATGGCTCTCTGCACTCTGCATTTCCTCCACTGCAAACCCTCTTTGCCCTTGCTCAGGGCAGGATGTGTGTCCGACCCGCAACGAGAGGTCAAGGGAAGCAACAGTTCTGTTCTTGCCAGAAAGCCATTCCTAGAAAGTGCTCCCAGCAGTAACACCAGGAATAGAGCTCTTTCTTGCCCTCTGGAACCTCAGGTGGCTCTCCTCCAGGTGAACCTTACCCAGGTGATCCTCGTTACATGAAGGAGGGGCTGTAAATTAATGCAGGCTGAACATGCAGAAGCTTTCTCTGCCCTTGTGGCTGTAGTGTTTTCTGCAGTGCATGCTGGTGTTGCTGCACTCTGGGGAAGCAACGTTGCCTGGATGGTGAGTATGGAAGCACACCATCCCTGTGGGCTCCTGGGGCTGTGATACTGCTGCACCTTGACCTGTGATGGTGGGAAAGTGGCTTTGAGTAGCATCATTTCCTTACTGCTTCTCAGGAGGGGGGGGAATGGTGCCTAGAGATAGGCTGGTAGCACATAACTTCCTGACTTATTCATCTTGAGCAGTGATAAATGGTATGGAAAGTGTATAGGCAGGGTTGTTGCTTCTGTCTGGGCCTTCCTGCTGTGCCTTGTGGAGTGGGGGCCTGGCTGTGTGCCAAAACAGGCTCACCTGTGGACACCCCATCCCAGCCTTGTCCATTTCCATCCCACCAGTAGGTAGGAATTCTGGTTTGTGCACGTAACTCATCTCAGTGATGTTGCTGTTGAAAGCACTTGCTTGACCTCTGATGTCTATTTTGGAAAGAGTTGCTATGTTACAGCTGGTGTCTCTTTGCTAGCGGGCACTGGAAGTGTTAAATGGTTTGGTCCCTTGTGCAGTGTGATTTTAACTTGCCCATTAAGCTGCTTTTTTCCCACCTTTTTTTAGTTCTTCCCAAAAGGAATATGAAATGTGAGTTATGTGGGGGTGGTATACAGCTGTGCTGTGTAGCCTGGCTCTCTGCTCAGTCTCACAGCATGAGAGGATTTTAGCTCTGGTCTATGGCTTTCTGCCCCCAGCTCTCCCCTCTGTCCTTGCCTTTGCTAATGGCAACTGCCATGATGAGGTGGAACTCTTTCTGGAATTGCACAGTTGATAGGTGCAGGCTGGGCTACAATCAAAAAACCTTTAATCATCACCCATAATAGACTTCATTTCTTGAGCCCAGATATTCAAGTCTGAATCTCAGTTATCTCATACTTGTCTATAAAAATAAGCAGCTATTTGGTATTCATTTGGAAAAAGTAATGAAAATACAGCATGTCATATGCTTAAAATACCAAACCTACAAAGCTGTTACTTCTGTCTGCTTAAAATTCAAAACACTGGAGAAGTTAACTCAGTTTGGGGTCTGATTTGTTTTTTTTACCAGAATTGGATATAAAGCACCTGCAGAGTTTAGTAACTCCATTTTTCTTTCTCATTTTCAAGCTAAAGTAATCTTTAAAAAGACAAATGTGAACTGATTGAAGGAGAAGAAATCACACTGCCTATTTGGTTTTGGATTAGAAGTTCTTGATTTCTGATTTAATTTGTGTGTATGATTTCTGTGGTCTTTATTGATTTGAATGTTTGTTCTGTTTGAGAGGTAACAATTCCCTTTGATACTAAAGACACTTGATGTTGCAAAGCTCCTGTAATAAGAGGATTGGTGCTGTTTATGTTGAATAGACTTTATTAGTTTCCAGACCGTAGGTTAGATCCCTTGAAGAAGAATTTATGAAGCTGGAGTATGTCAGCTTCAGTTAGTGCTGCATTCACTCCTGTTCTTAGTGTGTGAGATCATGATTTACTTAGTGAAAACCTAGCAGCATGCACAAGCTTTCAAAATAAATTGTAAATGTTCCGATCCCTTCCTCTGTTCAAGAGCGTGGCTTCCTCAGGCTCTGTGTGCATCTTTTGAATGGATATGTCTTGTTTCTCCATTGTTTCTTCAAACATGTTTGCAATTGCTGAAAATCTCATGTCTGTGTACGGGTTTGATGAGAGTCTTTTGTCTGAGTAGACATCCTGAAAGCAATAAAGTCCATTTTCTTGACACTACGCTTTTTCCCCCTAACATTGAGTGAAAAATGGATCTTCTTTTAGGAAGGCTGTAATTCAGTTACACTCTGCTTAAACACATGGAGTATCTTTAGCAGGATCTAAACTGAAAGTCTGCCCACAAATGGATTAGTACCTTTGTCCTCAGTCACCTGAAGTGTCTCTGTCACAGCTTTTGGGTAGCTTACTGTGAGGTTTTCTATGATGCGTAATCTTACATGACATTAATGTTACTCTTATTGAATTATGCTTGAAATATTGCTTACAGTCCTCTCTCTGTGTTTTTAGGCTATCTTAACTTCTCTGCTTTCACAGTGTTTCCTAGTCTGTTATAGAAAGAAAATTAAGGAAGTAAGCTTTTTAGTTCTAATTTTTTAAATTTAGAAAGTTTATTTGAAAAAATTACTTCCTGAGAATTCTGTCACCAGAATGTTGTTCTAGATCTAAAAGAATAATTTCATTATGTACTTAGGTTGACAATTTGCTTGGACTTCTGAATATAACTACTGACTGAAACAGTGACCTGTATGAAAGTAGTCTGTTTCATCAGTGAAAGTTAAGGAAGACTTAAATTTATTTCCTGGGGACAATTCCTCCTGTGTATGCTGGAGTAACGCAGGTCCTCTTACCTTGTTCAGTGCAGCCACATCCACCCTAGTGAGATACAGCCCTGTTACCTTTTCCTTTTGCTATTTGTGCCCCTTCTGCATGGTTCAATTGAGGCAGCAAAGCTGTTCTTGCTCCTTTTAGTAAGGAAGTGTTTAAGCAGTTGGAGAGACTAGTTTGCAGCTACCATATTTTTGCTGTGTGCCCCACTCCTATGGCATTAAGGTGACAGGGAAGAGTTTGTCCTTGTTTTTTGGGGAGGGAAGAAGGGTATGTTGGGGCAGTATTATCTCTGGATGCAGTGAGTGTGGCATATAGAGTAAGTGAAGCATCAAACATTCTCCCCCATCATCCTGAATTCCTTTATTGCCTCCAAATCAGTTTTCCTGGCCCTGAGTTGAGGGCAATGTAAATGTCCTTTTCCCTTCCCATCCCCTCATTTTGGCTGTGGTAAGTGTTCAAGCTGTGCTGCAGCTGCTGAGAAGCCTTGACCCAGCCTGACTGGAGCTGTTGTGCTCGGCTCTCCAAGCTCTGACAGAAGTGGCTGTGTGCAGCAGGCAAGTGGAAGTCTCTTTGTTCAGCCAAGGTACTGCTGCTGCAGTAGGAACTGGCAAAGATGGGGGTGCGTCCTTGGAAATCTCTGCTCTAGGGCGCTGTGAGCTGCTCCTTGAAGAGGTGTATACAGTATGTTTTGGGGAAAACAGTCTCTTCTGTGTTTGTAAGATGAAAACATGAAGTCACAAAACTTAGTGTAATCTTGTGTAGCAGGAAAGCTTTTGCTACAGCTTATCTTTATTGAGCATCTTTATCTGTTTACCAGTTTGTAGTGGGGAATTACAGCTTTGATGAAGAATATCCCAGAAGTTTGCACAGGGAATGGCTGTGTAGGAGATTACTTGAGTAAATGTTTCTGAGGGTCAGCATCTTTGCCACAGGAGTCCTTTAATTTTTTCTTTATTAGGTGCAGAATGTAGCAAGTAAGGCTACCCTCTGCTTGGCAGCTCAGCTCTGAGAGTGGTTAATGCCTTGCACAGTAAGGAGACTAACAGGCTTTGGGTTTCGGGCAAATCAGCTCAGGCTTTCCAGCTGTGCAGGCTTGCAGTGCAAACATGATGCAGGTACCCACATGGCTTCTGAAAAAACCAGTCACCACCTGGTTTAGTGTAGGTGGCACCCAAGTGGATTGTGGAGCTTGGCTGATGCTGTGCGATGCCACTTGCTGCTGCTTCCAGTATTCTGCACTGGCTCACCAGCCCCAAGGCACTTGGGCTATTGAAGCCAGACCCAACATTGTACCTCAGCTAAACTGATGGGTCAGTGCAGGAACAGACTGGGGTCTCTGCTGTTCCAGCCAGTTATCCCTACTGGGGACACCAGCTAAGCCATGTCTGTACTGAAGGAAGCTGGTCTGCTGCAGATATCTGAACTAGGTTTTCTGTTTTCCAAGTTAATTCTTCTAGTATTTAACTATTCGCTAATATTAAGAGCTGATTAACGTAGAATATGCCAAGTACCTGCGGCCTTAATGCAGATAACCAACAGATGTGAAAAGTGTTTGTTTTTCTACAGCTCCTAATAGCCTTCATCCCTGTTTCGCAGAGGCACCAGGCTGGCTTGTAATAGCTGTCTGTTGCCCCCTTTAAACTGAAGGAGTCTAATTACCATCGTTGCTCTCTAAGCATATTGATTTTAATGTTCAGTCTAGACCTTCTCATTAAATACAAATGGTGAAGCTGGAGCATTGCAGAGGTTAGGAATTAAGCTGACTTTCTCTCCGGTTTTGAGCATTTCTTATTTCAGGGGACTCAGCAGACATGATTTTAATTTGAAAATGTTAAGTTATGAGCTTTGCAGGGGATAGATGCACACTGCTGTGATACTAAATGCCTTATTTGCCACTGTTTCCTCTTGTGTCTCTCAGGTATGTACTTCACAACTAAACAGTAAATTGTTTTAGCAGCACTAGGGATGACTCTCCTATTGGAGTAAACAAAATTTCCCCTGTGCCTGGTGCAATTAGCAGTGTGTAGATACTGTTTTGTGCTTCTCTCGGGTTCTGCACAAATGATGGTAAGCTATCCAAGTGCTGAGCTTGAAGTACTTAATGCTGAGGCCCTGAACAAAGAAGCTGAGGAGAAATGTATTCGTCTTGTTTAGGAATGAGCTTAAAGCATTTCAGCAGCTGCTCTCATGGCTAAAAAGTAGTGTGAGGGATTTTGTTTATTTGCTTTCAACCAGGAAGAGTAGCTTCTGTTAACTTTAGTATAAAACCAAAAAAGTATAGGCAACTTAGGCTTCCCTCCATCAAAGAATGGATCCTGTGTGATTTAAAACCTGACCTGCTTTTACTAGTTACTTCTAGCATTTGACACTCACCCATTTGCCACAGATTTCATCCATCTAACACAAGCTTGACCGCACAGATTATAGGAAACCGGACACGCACAGCGTGTTTCTTTCACATTTGGGATGGTGTAATGAAAGTCCCATATTAGCCTCAAGGACCACGCTTTCTACTTCCCTGCCATAAGGCTGCATTTTATGGTAAACGGGAGTGGCAGCTGATGGACATGTCATCATGATGGATATGCGTGATGATAGTGGTCTATGTGGGTCTAACACCATCACTGGCATGTGCTCAGACCTCTCCTCTTGCTGTTGAGATTCTGCTTGGTCTGTGTATGTCACTTTCTGCCACTGTGTGTGGCCAACAGTGGTTTTTTCATCACAGGGTGTCCAATCTTTTAGCTGAAGGGTGTCTGTCAGCAGGACTTCTATAGTGATTTCCTCCAGTTTATGCCATTTATTGTCAAGTGATGTGTTTTGAAGTGTTCTTTCAATGTGCCTAGGTCTTTTTCTGTTTAGGATATTAGAAGGAATTTTTTCACAGAAAGGGCAATTAAGCATCCTTCCCCATGTGCTTATTCCATAGGTACAAATATTCAACAGAATAAAGAGGTTCAAAGATAACTGTTAGCTTGAAATGTGTGTTTAGGTGCTGCAGGACAGAGTTCCTTTTGCCCCTGGTCCATCCTTTTTGGCTTCAGTATGTAGCAGGAACCACTGGAAAAAACCAAAGAAATTCCTTTTTTTGTGCCTTGGGAAAGTAAATTATTCTGCAGGAAATGTTGCAAGTGCTCTGCTCTGATTTTGTTCTTAAGTGACCTTTGGGGGAACTTCAGCACACATTGTACAGTCTGATTTCTTTGGAGATTAAGGGATGATCAGTGGTTGGGTCTTTTGTAGTTGAGCATTCAAGGCTTTCCAGAAGTCCTTTAGCAGCCAAAAATGGCATCAGACAAGTAATGCACTCTATGGGTCCTCTCCAGTGCAGCACGTGAAAGGGACAGGGGAGTGTTACTACTTTGCTCTTTTTTTCCTCTCACTTTTACTGATGCTACTGACACTCTGCAGACCTGATCTCTTCTCAGAGCTGGCATTTGGGGGATTCCATCCTTCAAGAAAATGTTCCATGTAGCACTTGTTTGCCTGGGAGTTACTGAGCATGAAGCTTAAATTTTGTTTGTGTAAAGCTGCAGATGAACAGACAGGCAAGTGGTCAGTCTTGTCCCAAAAAGTTACATGCAGGGAAGGAGTTTTCACTTGAGTGAAAACTTGACTGAAATTTAGAAAAGGAAAAGAGGAAAAAAAAGTTGGGCAGATGATGCTGGTCTGGCAGTGTAGCCAGCCTAATAATAGGTGGTGTTTGTACACTGGCAACCAGGAATAGGCATTTAAATGCAGAGGGGGACTTTGGGAATGCCTTTGAAGGAGAGACGATTTTTTGCTGACTTCTATGTCAGTAGTACCTCTTTTGGCTATTGGACAGGCAGAAAGTTCTCTAGCTCAAGCTTTGAGTGAGCTTTGAGCTGAAGCTGTGTGCAGATGAATGATGTGTTTTGGGAGGAGGTGGTTACATTCAACTGAACACTGAACTCGTGAACCTAGCAGTGTGTTGAGCTAGTGACAGAAAATAATATTTCTCCGTGCTTCTTCCCTTTTGTGCATCAAATGGGGAAATGGTACTTTCCTTTTCACAAAGCAGTGGACATGTAAGTTATTAAAATAGCTTAATGTAGTTTATACACAATGCTCTTGAGAAATTTTCTTCTGTACTTGTGTATCTCCTGCTAGTGCAGGAGTTACCGTAACCCAGCAGGATATTGATGTGTCTAATCCCCCACTCTGCATCTGGCAGCAACCATTAGCTACTGCTCAGGAGACAGGTAAAAATAGATGAAAAATCACCATGCAAGTAGTCCAGTGCTTCCTTACACAGGAGATAAGAATGCTTTTATTCTCTTGGTGCAAGTTGAACTAATTTGGCAATTCTCAGCCCAGCTAGCATATCTGCAAATATTACTTCTGCTAAATTGTGAATGTGGTTAACTAATATTTTTTCCTAGGAAAAAAATCTGTAACTACTTCTTGCTCTGACCAGATTTCTTGTGTGTCCTCAGAGACCAATTGCTTTGAACTTCTGTCTGCTCTATTGTGTGGTTTTTTTGTCTTAATGTTCCATCCCCCCTTCCCTTCTATTTCTTTATTCTGCTCCTAATGGTGGACTGCTTCTGATTTTGTGACATTCAGTCTTTTTCTGACCCAGTATCTTTAAGTGGATCATAGAGGGGCTTGGGGAGTGAAGCATGGATTTTTCTGCTACTCTATTCACACAAAGGAATGTCACTCTTTGTTGTCCATTAGATGTTACCGTAATGAAAATGACTGGTCCCTTCGTAGTAACACAGTTATTTCTAGTAATACATAATTAATCTTTTGTTTCAGACTCTTCCTAATTGCAAATATGCCTGTTTCTTATATGAGGAATTTAGTTTGCCAAATACTTAGGAATCTGAAACTTGTGGACACACAAAAATGTTTTTTCTCACAAATGAAGATTATGGCAGAACACTCAATTGATGAAGAATAAAATCAGGTATACATATTAATGAAGGAGACCCTGTTCTTACAAAATATCCAGTCAAACATCATTCTGGAGACTTCAGTGGGATTACTTCAAGTAAATGCAGCAAAATAAAGAGCAGGGGGAAAATTACCAAAACCCACGTTTTCTTTTGAGCTGACGTCAAAAATTTCTGCTCTTCGTTAGGTAGGGATAAGAAATGCATGGAATGCATGCTTTGGTTAGTCCAGTAAACGTGAATATTTAATTTGGGTCCAATCGATACATTGGTGCTGAATGAGCACAGTGAGTCCATTGCATAATACACGTATCATGCTTATATATGCTAAAGCAATAACAAGATCTTATCACTTGTTTTTCCCGGGTTTTAATTTATACGTGTTTAGAGTGACCAAACAGATCTGGAAATAAGCTTTTGGATTTTGATGTCCCAGTTTGATAATAGATTAATACCTAGGGAAGCATGCAACTGTATGTCTCAACAATTAAGTGAAGTTCTTGGAAAAGAAGTAAAGACATTAGATCTGCATGCACCTGTTTTTAATTTGACTGCAGGTGCAATGACCCCAAACCTTGGAGTTTCCTCCTCTGGGATTATCTGGACATGTCCCATCTCCCCAGTTCCCTGTTGTCACAGACACTTTGCTCTTGCTCTCAGCCTGTAGCATCCAGGATTTGTATCTCAAAGGTTAAAATACAGTCCTGTAAATTGGAGATGAACAGAGTTTTTAAAAATCAAGATGGCATGTGATACAATCATGTATAATCTTCATGTATCTTCTCTGGGACCATGTGCCTGATTGATAAAGGTCTCTGTGTTTTGTAAAACAAGTGTGGTTTATGCTCTGAATTTGTTGCGTTTGGTCCTGGCTCTGTCCTCACAGCTGTTGGTGCTATGAGGCTGTTTGGGAGCGCCTGTGTGTCACCTTAAAGACAGTAACTCTGTCTCTCCTGTACTGCTGGGGAAGAAGTAGAGGCAGGATGCAAGAGCCAGAAAGTATGTTACAGCTACAGTGCTGTAGCTTCTGACCTCAGTTATGTGTCTGTGATGTGATTGACATCACTCCCACTATGCTTTTTTGGTGAGCAGTGAGTAAAGGCAGCAATCTAGATATTAATTGCTCAATCTGTAAAGCAGATGAAACTGCATAATTGGTGTTACAAGTTGTTACTTAAGTGTTGTCACAGATGTCAAGAAAAGTGTTCATATTCTAACACAGAATTAAAAGACTGAGTTCTTGCAGCAGTATCTGAAGGCATGGCTCTGTTTGTGAATCTGTTTGTGGTCTGATTTTTGGGTTTTTTTTCTTTATTATGGTTAGTGAATGTGATTTTCCTAACCATATTTAGCATTTTGGACTTACAGGGCAGCTTATTCATGTTAAATATAGTTTGGGGGGACCTGAGTTAGGACTGGAGGAGGAACACTTCTCAAGTGTCCCTTTGTAGACTGGCAGAAGAATTTTTATTGTTAACTAAAACTTGTTCTGAATTTGTACAGCACTGCTTATATGGAAGCAAACTACGGCGTTTTGAGCATGGAATAGAAGAAAAATGCACCCTGCGTATCGAGTATTCGTTTCAAAATTGTTCTTTGAAGAGCAGTGATTTATTTAACAGTAAAACCTTTTGGACTCCGATGACTTGCCTGAACAAGTCAAAATGTATGTTTTGTCCTAAATTTGAGGAGAATTCAAATCAACATCTGCATAAATCATGGTCCCTTCAGCTGGGCATGTGGTGTATTTTCATGCTCGTTATCGTAACGTTGTAATATCTTTTGAGATCTGAAGGAGGAGGAAAGGACATCTGAATAAACAGACTTTACTACAGGCTTCATAGTACAGAGATAACATAGTAAAGGAAGCGATAGACAATTCTTTCTAAGACTGGAATAATACTGGGCTTTGTAAACCTCAGATATCCTTCTGATAGCTGCACTTTCTATCACGATGCCAATGTTCTAAATCGTGGCTATAAACTGGCTAATTTTCCGGGTGCCTCTCCAGCCCCGGTGCGGCCTTGGCGCCGT